>OX463847.1:26501787-26634290 GCA_949825065.1 Odontocerum albicorne | reverse complement strand
TACGTGTTAAAAAATATAACTAATTGACTGCATTGACAAGTGCATGCGCGTCATGAGATTTGGCAATATTGTGCACTATATTGCAAGTTACGAATTTTTTTATGACCAAAGTCATAGATATCCTTATGCTCCCAAATAGAAGGGGGAAAATGTTTGTGTCTTTCGAGAGGAGGAGTAACACAGCGCAAAGGTCGATCTGGGTACCTTCCGTCATTGCGCGGCCATGCACGTCAAAAGTGTATTGTTATTAGTTAATTAAGCTATACTGAATGTGACTACAAATGAATGCAACATTAAATGCGAGTAGGTGGGACATGTTGAATGGACGGAGGGCAATAACAATTGAGTCAAGATTGTATGTGGTGCGCAGAGGACACTCAAAAGTTTAGGACACTCGAAAGTGTAATGCAATACGAATCCAAGGGTCGTATTGAGCTTTCTGAGTCCGCTGAAATGAACCAATGTCTTGTGAAGAGAATATTGATATTTCAATTAAATAAGTAAAGAAATCTTATCACATTCATATTTATCGTATCTAGTTCGAAAATTCGTTTCTTTTTTATTCTTTTAAAATAAAGATAATAGTTTTGTAATCTTTCAAAGGCTGGCATACTTTTTTTTTATTATGACGTCCCCATTTCGATTCTCAACTACTTGTTGTTTACATATATTTATTGCAGTTCTGGTGCATTTCAGATCCCTAACTCTTATCAAATCTTAGATGCGGAAATAGTGAATTTGAAATGTAAATAATTAAATTTTTGATTAATGAATGAGACTATTTTAAAAAGTTTTTCTGTTTCCAAAACATGGAGGATTTTTTGTGTTTGTGATATCCTTGTACTCGACGGGTCGCCATTCATTAAGACGATGTAAATGATAATAAAAAAAACGAATTAAAAAAATGAGGTTTTCCCGAATGAGTTACCGCCTGGTTTAGCTTGTGATTCCGATGTTTAATGATATGTCATTGTAGTTTAATGATATGTCATTGTAATTTAATGATTTTTCGCTGTTATTCTTATGCCATCTTTAAATTACTATGATTTAAATTTTTTTTTTTATGAAACGAGTTAAATAACATTACTATATAATAATTAACCTTTTACACATTCTTACTTTATGCTGTCAATATTTTTATATATTCATTGCTAATATAATAACTTTCAAAATCTATAATACTTGCAACATAATAGTTACAATGTTATCTATAACTTTGCTATAGGTACATATTTGATTTATAAAGTTTCTCGTAAATTGGAATAGAATTTTATCTCCTTCTTCAAAACTTAATAGAATTATTTTAGCAAGTTATCTGTATAACAAGTTATAGCAATACTGGATTTGTGTTTACACATTGCTTATAAAACAGAGAATCAAAAATTTCTTTGTACAGAGAATTTTGAGCGATGGAAAAGCTGTTATCTTAAGATACAAATAATAAACAGCTTTTTTATCGTTTTATCTAATATGAAATCGTTAATGAGAAATTCTTTAATATAAGTAGTATTTTCTCAGATTATGGAAAAGTAACAGGATACATGGAACGGTGCGTAGCGATAGAAAAACCTATATAATCGAATCAGATAGTAACAAAATCTGCTGATAGTATATAACAGTCTATAACGTGGACGTGGAAAAGACTGAAAAAAAAAACAAAGTAAATGCTGTAAAAGTGCAGCATTCAGAAGAATACATGGGATGACAATGTGTCAGAGATTAACGGAATGAAGTGATATGGGATGAATGTAACTAAAGGTTGATTGATTGATGTATTAAGTAAGAAGAGGAACACTCTGAGATGGTTTAGGCATGTAGAATGAATAAACGAAGAAAGACTAACGAAAAAAATAAAAAGTGCAAATGTGAGTGGAAGATGTAGTAGAGCAAGACCAAGGAAAGTGTAATTGGATCAAGTGAATGTTATTTTGAAAGTCGAAGAAATCGTAGAAGTTGTATGATAAGGTGTATGAAAGTCTGGCACTCTTTCTTCTTTGTATACTTCGACAAGGATATGGCATGATGGTATGTATGTATATATCTATTATAATTTGAAACAAAATATATTTTATTCCATAACACATATGCTTTAGCATTCTTGAAATAAAAGAAGACATTCAAAATTCTGCCTCCCTTTGACATTGGTCATACGTTTTCTTAAAAAAAACATGATGCATATATTACCGCACACATAAAGGTTACAATAAACTTGTCAAATAATGAAGCCAGATTGAGATCCTTTTATATTTATCTGTATGTTTACATCATGCAGCGAACCCGAAATCTCTGGATGAAAGACTAACATCTTACTAATTACGCCTCGGAGGTCATCTAGCATTGATGGGTGAAAAAAAAATCTTAAATAAATAATCTTTAAAAAAAATCTGAAAATATTGAAAAAAATAAACATGTTTAAACGCAAAATTCATTGGTGAGGTACTTAGTTTTAGTGCATTCAATAACACAAAAAAAAAACATTGCAATCAAATAAATTAATCTTGCGTATTGATTTGCGTAGAAACTGGGGTGATGCATTTATGCAGGCTGGCTCGTCATCTATTTGAGGTGTTACGCACAAATAATTCGTTTTGTTCTAAATATTGATAATTAAAAAAATATATTTTTTTAAATTAATTCGTGTATTTAGATGAAAACTCATTGAGAGTTCACAAGTTCATTTGAAATTGTTTTTAAAAAAATATAACTCTTATCCATTTTCAAATAAATGTAAGTTCAACATTTTAATGTAAGTTCAACATTGTATTCCCATCTAAAACAAATCGAGTAGATGAAATAAAAAAATGTTCCAAAAAAAAAAACTAAATGAATGGTTCTAAAAATCAAATATTTTTTTAAAAGAATAAATATGATCGACGTCTAAGTTTCCTTAAACCCCGAATACTAGATGGAAAAAAAATTACATTCGAAGGGAGTAGCACAGCGGGGATTCGAACCAGCGACCTTCCGAACGAAAGTCCAACGCGTTGCCGCGAGACCATGCACTTTATTATTGAGACTAATATGATATAAATACTTTTTTTCGACAATAACTGATATAAAATATTTACATAAACATCTGTATTGGTCTTCAGTGTGTTACATACAATTTTAGTCACTCTATGTACTCTGGATATCCTTCAAATATCTCAAGAAGTATACACAGTATCAGTAGTTCATTATTGACGTTTCAGTCGTAATATTTAGTCTTTAGTCTAAAGGAAAACTAGCCAGAAAACTAACAGTAAAAAGTTTTTCGATAACGATGTAAAAACAGAAAAAGAAAAGTACATAGAAACTGCCAACTCAGATGTTTAAAATTGTTTCGGATCAAAACGCACGACCCTCTTTGAAAATCACGTATTTGTTTGGTTCAATAAACAATGACATTTTTAGAATTAAAAAACAAATTGAATGTTCTCGAAATAAAAGTATACCTTTTGAACTTATGAATGATACTAGTGACTCAGTCCAGTCTTACTTTTTTTTGTATATGATTATCTTGATAACGACTATTCGAGTAATATGAATTGGCCCACAATAAAACTTTGAAAACTTAAAAATAAGACTTTGAGATCCAGATGAAGAAGGTTTGTCTTATCATTTTAGGTTTCGACAATTTTTTCGCAGAGTCGTTTTAAGGTTTCGGTTAAAGTTTCACCGATTCAAAATAAGATCACATAAAAATAATATAAAATACTAAAATCTTCGAATGTTTTCCATGAATAAAATAGTTAATGTTTTAAGATTATACAGTATTAACGCAGCTTGCAATAAAAAAGGCTTGAAGATAAACATATCAAAGACAAATTTATAATTGTTGGTACTAAGAAAGTAAAGACTAGGGTCTTGATATAAATTATGAAATGGTTGATCAAGTCCTACACTTTCAATATTTGGGATGATGGCTGAATGTCAACGGACCAGTCTCAAGAGACCAAAGTAAGAATGGAGAACGCGAGGTAGTTTTTCAAAATGCAGGATCTTCTCAGAAAGAAGGATTTCAATCTTAACTTAAATATATGAATACAAGCTGAAGCATGAAGGGGTAGAAGGATTCAGGGTAGATGAAGTGCAGGAAGAAGGCGCATCTCCTAGTTGAAGAATTCATATAAATGATTTCACTGTGGTACCATATATTTGTTCAGAGCTGCTGCCTTATAGTTCAAGATAGTCATGGCGATCGCTAGCCTCCGAAGTGTAGAGGAATTTTAAAGAAGAAGAATACAGAAAGAAAAAAGTAGATGTGGCACTAAAAATATACTCAAAGTGGAAAATGTCAACAGCAACAAGTGAAAGTTCACTGTTTCCTAGTTCATAAGACACCTGTCTTCCAACATCGGGGTTTTGGGTGTTCACTAAATGTATTTTGGACGCCTTTGTGGTTGGTTGGAAGAGATAAAAATATGGCAAGAAGTCCACTAGGTATATTTATTGTATACAATGAAAGTGTATTAAAATACAGTCAATTTTATTCAAAATTGTTTGGTGATTTACAGATTTTTATATTTCTAGTTGAAAAAAATTGATAAATTTTATTTTGTTACTATAATTTTGTATTGCTGTGCTTACACGTGTTTTGACCCTTCAGCAACTTTAATCATGCTTTAACTGTGAATTATAAGCAGGGAAACTAATGGAATAAAAATGCATACAAACCAGACCGTTGGTTGTATACAGTAAAAACGCTTTTTGAGATGTTTGGGTAGAAATCTAGTAATAACCTGTCTGATTGTACTGTATACAACTAAAGTATAATACAATAATATCATAGTTAAAAACAATCTTTATTACCTATTTAGGTGTATGGAAATGAAACACTGACGTGACGAAATACGACTGATAAGCGCTGAATGAAGACCACAGTTCTTACATATTTTCTATGCTTGATCACTTTCTCATTATAAACAACGTAGATCTAAAGTCAAGTTGAAAAAATGCTATCTAGTTAGCACGTACATGAGCTGCTTTCTCCAGTCAGTAATACAAATATATTTTGCAGCGCCACCATACCCAATCACAGTCAAGAGTGTCCTAGTATAGTTTTCCATTTAAGAACTTTTGATGACTTTCGTTCCAGCTACGTACGAGTATACGAAGAAGAAATTAAGTTCGTAGAAAGTTACGAGTGTCGATCACTTCTAAAAAAATAAATCAAAGCTAATGGGTTGAAGTATATATTCGTTTCTAATGATTCAAGAGGTTCTCCTTACATCATGCCACTTAGTAAGTTTTAAGTTTTTCAGCCAGGTTGTATTTAATAAATATTGTATTTAATTTCAGACTACATCAGCTACAATGGGTTCCATGGCCATGGTTCACTTCGTTGCTTTCTTCGCTTGCATTCTAGTCGTTTCACATGCGCTTCCAACCAGGGTAAGTGTTTTTTAAATTTATTTTAAAACATTTTTTCATTAAACTACAATATTTTTATTTCTGTATCATAAAGAGGTTCTATTGATCATACAAAAATAAACTAAAAAAAGGATTTACTTATCATTGTATGAATTGGTGACAGAAATATATATTTAAAAACATTATCTATCCATTGTTATTGCAATTTAATGAACATTTGTTTGATCAAAATTATTTTTTTGTAATTGCATTTAAGAAAACAAAGGTCAAAAGTTCGGTCAATCAATTCGGTTCTTAGTTTAGTTACAAAAAGTCCTTTACTGAGCACCGTGAGCGGTTGAGACCGGAGAGTGGATACAATATTGGGACAATCACACTTGAAATAACATGTTCTGATAAATAATTAGCTATTAGCTATATCATATTGCTGTAACAAAAAAGTATTATGATATAGCCGTTAAAGTTCAATTAAAAATATGAGAATAAGTAAGCTCAAAATTAACATATACAAATGTATTCAGATATTTTATGATGATATTGTAATTTTGTTCACATGTAATCTTCACACAAAATAAATTAAAACCCCTTTTTTAAATATCCTGGGATTTCCCGGAGCAATAACCATTTCTCGGGAAATCTTGAAATAGTTTAAAATAACCGGGATTCTGGGAAAGAAAAACTATTTGATAAAAATTCATTACAAATGAGTACATATCAAAATAACGCACGGAAAATGAGACTATTTTTAATTTATTGCGCTGACAACTAGCGGCACCTAATTTTGCAACTTTTTGAAGGCTTACATTGAAAATAAAGTTAACGTCAAGAGTCACGGAATCTTAAGATAACAATTACCGAGAAATTGGGGATCTGTCGACCGACATGTTGAAGATGCTATTAGAAAAATGACCTAAATTTCCAATATTTTCAATAACTGTAAACGTATTGGGACTATTAGCAAACACGCTTAATTTTTTATGATCAGAAAACACAAGCACACTAAATTAAAGGACAACATTCGAACCATTCTGTAGTGAGTCAGAAAATACTCGTTTTTAAGTTAATATTATCCAGAGACTAAATCATATCATGAAATATTAGAAAATATATAAGTTCTACAGTTATTCATAGCATTAAATACACTTACATGTTTAAAAAATTCTTCAACATAACACGTTGGCTTGTATGGTAATTAATTCTTTCAGCAGCTGAATTTTATGTTTCTCAAATTTCTTTTATGTATTTCGTATATTTGGCTTATGAAACACGTTTCCAGAATGTATGGTATACTCACGCGAAGAATAAAACATTTTTTATACACGATAAGCCGTAAGTAGGGTGTTTATATTTCTTTACAAAATAATTACATTTTTTTTGTTTTCTATAATTAACTGTTCATTATCAGTTTTCAAATTATCATTGAATAACAAAATATGTTTATTAATTTTTATTCTACTTATGGTTTACTACAAAACAAACAGTCGCTTGAATACATACATATAGATTAAACATAACTTAACCTAGATAAGTGAAGGTTTCATATAACATTTTATATAAAAATATACATTTAGAAGTGAAGCAATTAAAAAAATATTGTTAATCGAGATATAAAAAGTGTGAAAATTTTAGAAAGGAGAGAATACTCAAGTTATACAAAAAAAAAACAATTACTTAGAGTGTGGCGCTCGTAATCAGGTGAATCCAAGTATAGCAAAATACTCATTTATGCCTCTTTTGAATGTAGCAATTGAAATCCAAAACATGTTCCCCTCGAACTGTATACATTAAATAGCTCGTTCGTTCTTGTTGAGCAAATGGGGCAACGGAAACATATTATGTCAAGTAAAACTGAGAAATCTACAAGTCCTTCAATCATTTTGATCAAAACACAAATATGTATTTAGAATGTTCGAGAATTAAGAGGCGCATTAAAAATTATAATATTAAATAAATTATATAAATAAAGAAACAATTATCTTTGGATATTTCTGTTCTTAAATTACTTCATTGCAAAAAACGAAAGACAAAAAAAAGTGTTCTTTATATAATATAATTTAAAATTTCTTTATATTTTTTATGACACGGAATGAATGGAAAATGAAAAAAGCGGAAAAACAAAACTGATCTTACAAAATTAGGCCCTTTAAAGGTAAATGTAAATGAAAGTGGCAATTATTAAAAATATCTAAATTTTTATTTAACTTCTTTTCATTTATAAAAATATTCCCGAGGAACAAAAGTTAAATAATTTATAAATTTTGCTTTTAAAAACACTTGGATAAATAAACATTTTAGGACGTTCATTATTCGGTGGAGATCTGTGATGTTTTTATTCCGCAAAGTGTAAACGGGATAGAATGAATACTATATTTAAAAAGAAAGTTAAGTGGTATATAAGTGAAACAGAGTTTATGAAGATGGCGTCGTAAGACGCATTACTTCCACACGAGTGTTTCGGCTTCGATTACAATGGTACCAAAATGAAATGGTAAATAACTTCGTAAAGTTATTATTATGTCGTACATTATTCACGTTCAAATTACGTGTGCTAGTGTTATCTTTTCATGTCACCAAAATGAAGTGCCTACTCCAGTGGCTCTAAACCTGAAAGCTCGATCAATGGCACAGAAGATCATACGGTCTCAATATGACCGAATCATTATACAAAAAAAATGATATTTACCATAAAATTCTGCGGAAGTGTGTGTTGTCGTCGAGTTCCATTTTTATTGTGTCGTCAAAATACATTTTGACTTATGCATTTAAGGGCCGATTACCATAGGCAGCGGTCCTTAGTTGAATTCTTCGAGGTTACTATCTCCATAAAATTTATCATATTGCCTCATTATATCGTAATCGTAGTCTAGTCTCATACGGAATGACCTTGTTGAATGTATTTTCCGATATCAATATCTTCCCTTCCGAGATGGATAAATTTAGGATAGAGCTCCTTAATAAACTTTATTTAGCACTTCATCGTAAAAACAATCTGGAGGACTTATTGCCAGGTGGCAATTTTTTTCAACCAACCAGACAAAAATTTATAATGAAAGTTACTTGGTCGCAAAAAATATTCAATTGATTATTTACCTTTACAAAATTTATGAATAATATACATAGTAAAAGAAAACGTGAGATATTACCAATCAAAGGAAAAGTAAGGGATGGTGGAGAGGAAATAAAAAAGTGAGATATTACCAATCAAAGGAAAAGTAAGGGATGGTGGAGAGGAAATAAAAATCAGGAATAAAACACGTTATACACATATTACTGACTTGAAATTGAGAGTTTTTTCAGTCAATTGGATAAAATCTGTAAAAAATAAGAAATAAATAAAGATACCTATGTTTTGACCCGAGGGTGGTAGATTCGATTACCGTTAGAAACAAGATTTTTACGAAGTATTTAAGTCTAGTTTCCACTTTAGGTCTATTTTAATATCTTTCTAGTTGGTCGTAAATGATTGGCATTGTTGTAGTATACACGATGAAAGTTAAATATATACACATGTTACATCAAGCCACTTTTCTGTTGTAATAGGCAGAGATGACAGAACGTCAAACTCTCTGATCGCAACACACATATTTTGTTTCTACCACATCCATACATCGTCTCATATAACTCTTAAAATTTTTCTGACTTCTTAAATTTCCTTCTTTCAAAATATTATTTACTTGATCCAACCATACTTTCCTTGGTTTTCTTTTACGACGCCTTCCAGTCATATTTACCCTGTATATTTGTTTTCAAACCATCTCAGAGTGCTGTTATTCCTCTTACTCTCAATACATCAGCCTTGACTTTATATTCGTCTCTAATACTCCATCCATATTCTGTCATACTCGTATATTGCCACCATATGTATTTTTCTCAGTCTACGCATTGATTGAATTATTTTCAGTTGTTTTCCACGTCCACGTTTCTCTCTCATGTATTAAATTTGGCACTAAAATACTGTTGTGGACTATCATCTTCGTCTCTAATACTCGTCTCTAATACTCCATCCATATTCTGTCATACTCGTATATTGCCACCATATGTATTTTTCTCAGTCTACGCATTGATTGAATTATTTTCAGTTGTTTTCCACGTCCACGTTTCTCTCTCATGTATCAAATTTGGCACTAAAATACTGTTGTGGACTATCATCTTAGCAGATTTACATACAGTACAGTTCGATTACATGTATATGTTTAAGTGCCACATTGACTTTGTTTTCTATCTTTACCCATCATTCAATAACAATAACATAATCATTCATTGCTCACCCATATATCGAATTAACATTTCCTTTAACCCGTTTCTATCACCATGAATTTGAATTTCGCCATATTCATTCTTAGATCTTTCTTTTCACATCTCTCATACAATTTACCTATCAGACTTTACATCCTCCTCGTTTTCCGCTAGCACTACAATTGTTTTGATACAATACTCGTAGAATACAATTATAATCTAGATATTTGTCCCAACACCAGAAGTAGCATTATCGGTGCCAATAGTCTATTCAATAGTTAACTTGATATTCTTTACTATAATTATCGGTGCCAATAGTCTATTCAATAGTTAACTTGATATTCTTTACTATAATTATCGGTGCCAATAGACTATTCAATAGTTAACTTGATATTCTTTACTATAATTATCGGTGCCAATAGTCTATTCAATAGTTAACTTGATATTCTTTATTATCATTATCGGTGCCAATAGTATATTCAATAGTTAACTTGATATTCTTTATTATCATTATCGGTGCTAATAGTATATTCAATAGTTAACTTGATATTCTTTATTATCATTATCGGTGCCAATAGTATATTCAATAGTTAACTTGATATTCTTTATTATCATTATCGGTGCCAATAGTCTAATAGTTAACTTGATATTCTTTATTATCATCACGGTTAAAAAACATCATAAATTATCTCAGCAGGATATTCATTTAGTAATAATTACATATTGTCTTATAACATTTCACAGACTAAGCGCTTTCGAGGTGATTCTTTATTATGAAATAGCGCTTTGCATGTATTTTATTTATTGTTTCTGTTGTAGTATATTTAGAATTTTGGTAGTAAAATAAACCTCAAAATCATGAAATCTTCTTTATCGTAATGTTTATAAAATTGGAACTCATGAACACTCTATCTATAAATGCTGTTATATCGAAATATATTTTATTTTACTCAAAGCGTATTTTGAAAAAAATATAGACTTTCACATAACACATCACAGCACTATTTTTACCTGAATTTCAGCGAAAATATAATATTATTTATGGATACAGTTTGTGAGATGGATATTTTGTATTAAGAAAAAAAAACTTTTATTTTGTTCAAACGCGCTGGAAAAAGACGAGGCAAGAGGAAATTAAAAAAATAGAGATTTTATTATTTATAATATTGACAGGATTACACTTTCATAAATTTCTCTTTAAGATATTGAAATTACTTCAACGTCAGCATCTCTGAAGTGTATTGTTAACTTAAGAAAACTTTAAAATGCTTCTTTTTGGCAATCTCTTTAGTCATGGGATGGTAAGACCCCGGCCTGATTAAAGTGGTCGTCTGGTAGGAGTACTCGCACGCACTAACATATCATGTGTACGAGTGTTGTTTCTAGTTCATTTGCGGTAGTTTTTCCAATACGTGCGATGTCAAATTTTGAGTAACTTCAATGGTTCTTAATCCCAAGGCTCGATTACTGGGGCAGAATAAAATATTATCTCCCGGTCATGCTCTTCAACATGTCTGCATCATCAATTCCGATATGTTGAAGTTTACTATACGAATGAAAAAAATGCTTCTCTTTTGTTCGCGATCCAACATTGAAAAGGTTCTGTGTTTGTATGTATTGTAAAAGGTTCCTTTATAATATAAATATTTGTTTTTCAAACGCAATGGAAAACAGAGACGAGAATTTTCGGTCAGTAATACGAATCAGGAAACCGATCTTTTGTTTCATATCCCCGGACACTCATATTCCTGAGTAATAAAGTATTTAATACTTAAATTTTTCATTATAAATTACTCATTGTTTCGAGTATAATATTGTTCTCAAATTTATTTTTACATTATAGAATTATTTGAGTGTTTCATCTAATAAAAATGTTAAAATAAATAAAAGCTCCTCACTCAAAAAAAAATTGGCCCACCGGTTCAAAACATACTGATCCAACAGGACGGGCTATTATGAGCTTTTGCCGTTGCTGGTTCTGTGGCGTGGAATAGAGGTTTATCAAAATTTATGATTTCATATAAACACTAAACACATACATAAACTTCACTACACGTGAAGTCCAATGTTTTACTATTGCATATTGGAAGATCTACAAATGTTTTTTTATAGATCGATTTCCCCATGTAAGTTCTCTGCGATTTTCTTACCAAATATTATTTCCTAAATTTATAAAGATGCAGGGGTGTGTATTATCTTATGCTGACAGATACCACCTTCCTGTACTTACTCATTTTTTTAAATTTAATCATTATAATGAATTCCTAAGTTAGACCGCTGTTGAGGAGAGTCTGCTCTCTAAACGGCGCTGTATAAATTGCCATTTTATTCGAATGATTAGTTTTTTTTATATAAATGTTTGATAAACGTCAAATTTTAAAAAATCCGAATACTTAAGAAATACATAATTTCTGATATTTCTTTCACGATATACGAGAAATGATAAAGGGCTCATTTTAAGTTAATTTAAAACAAGTCATTACTTTTGAAATAAATCCAAATTCTCGTTTTAATCCTTCAATGACATGTCTTGTCTTTACATTATATTTCATAATAAAAATGTTTTCAGCTCCTATCAAGTCATATTCAATTTGAAAGTACAATTTACTTTAAAATGAGTATAACTATAAAATAGTAAAACTCTAATTATCAAATTGTTTGGGGTAGTATTATGTACTTCGTTGTTCAATTTTCCCATCGTTCCTCGTTATAAAAAAAGTTTAAGATTAACATCTATAACACTCGAATGTAACCAACCACAAACTCATTTATGTTTACAAAAACGACACGAATATTTTAAAGTCGTCCCAAAACAATTAACTAATGGTTTTTTAAAAAAACTCACATCCAGTGACAATTTGCAAATGGATTGAGTTGTTGCGAAATTGTAGGAAAACTTTCCCATGGTAGTTTTGTTATGCAAATAAAATTGTACAAGTAAAAATTGGAAAAAAAAATTGTTGAACATTTCACATGTCAATTTGTTTCACACTTAAAAAAGCATGTTAAGCTTTAAGTTTTGTAAAATATATATTTTTAATAAGACCACCGTTCATCCCCGTATACTAGTGGTAGAACGTTTGATTCCTCAGTGGAATTTCTGGTTTTATTGTATTAATAAAGTCTAATAGAATGTAGAAAAATCAATAAAATTTCGATACAATGACAAATCTTTAAATATATATGTGATTTAGATTACTTTTTTTTAGTTATTTTATTGAAATATTCACAAGTCTTTTTTATAATACGATGGTTTATATAGTCGTCTCACCAGACTCGTGGCCTGTTCTAGCTGGCTTAGCACAGCAGAATTGTATTCTACAATATTACACTTCCGTTGTGTACTTGAAAACCTGGTGGATGTATTGCCATATGACAATCTCTCCCAAAAATGTGTTTAATAAGTCTTAAGTGAAATTCATACTGGAACACTTCTTTAAAATTAAATACCAACGGGACTCAAACTCACAAAACACGTCTTATCAAATAGGTAACGAAGATCATAGTTTTATCCCTGACATAATCCAAAAAATGTATTCTTTTCACATATGTTATATGTCTTTTAATATAGTTCTGGTTAGCTGGAATAAATTCCTACATAGCTATTAACAAGTCAGGTTATACTGTTTACATCTAAAATACATTAATAATATTGATAACTGATATCAAAGTTGCATGCATTAGTAACACTGCCAACTTTGTTGAAATTTGGCGAACTGTTAATTGATATCGTCAAATTTCAACATACTCGTATATATTACGTGTAATGTTCGTCGTTCTATTCATGAAATACCCAGCAATCATCTCCACCATCACATTACAAAAGGGTCTATCCTTGAACTAAGTAATAATTTATAAGTAAGTGTACTTCAAATATTTTAAATGAAAACATTACAAAAACTTATTCTGCCGCGTGATTATTCGCACCAGCGCGTGTCATGTGTAAACAATACATAACGTAAGTTTTATGATTAGGCTCCCATAAAGAACGAATGATGTTGAAAATGAAGATAATATAAGTCCAGTACATTTGCGCTCTATTTTAAGCCATAAAACTTGGCCCTTTCTCTAAATTTTTATAGCGTATTCTCGCCTAAGATTTGGTGTCATTAATGCGTGGGAAGGTTAACTTTGTTTCAAAGGAGTTTCTTACATTGAATTGAATTCCTGATTGACAAAGCTATAAAGCCACAAAGGGCTCTAAAGCTAATGCTAATTATGAAAAACTTTCTAATTTCCCATAATTTTGCTTTATCAATATAATAGTTCGTCAACTAATACTCATCCTTAAATATTTTTACTTTATTAAATATACTAGGATCAATTTTACAAAGCAGATATTAGTAAAGGTCTAAGAGAAGAAAAAAATCACATTCTACGAGAACGTATTTTTTTTTCAACATCTATTTCTGATGTCGAACCACGTGAAGACAACATGGCCTATTTACCATATATCCAGGAAAGAATTCTAGTTTTATTTATTGGCAAAATATACGACACTTAAATATTGAGGTCTGTATTATGATTTCATTTATCATTTTTTTCTTGGAAATCAAATAAAAATAATTAAGTACAAATTCCTCTTAATTCAACTTCAAAATTTTAAAATAAATTTATCTTACTTTTTCACTATAACTGGACTGTTTTTCTAAGATTTAGTCTGTAAATTATCTTTTCGCTAACAAATGTAATTTTGATATATTATTTCAATATTTGAAGCAAGGTTTTGTTTTTTTTAATTCAAAATACAAAAAATGCTTCAATCCAGAAGTTATAATAATAAAAACCTAGCTAAATACATATAAGAGAGCTGAAGGGCGGTTATCCCGAGTTTAATTTTTAAGCCAAACACAGATCTTACTGTAAAAGGGTTTCAGGTTTGAATAAAATTAACTGATATATTTAGATTCCAATTAAAAGACTCTATTCAATAAATTTAGGGTGTTCCTTTCTCAATATTTATTTTGGATTGTTATTTTATGGTATCTAAAAAAAAGGCATCAATCTGGTAACAGCACTCGTACGTACTAGATATAAAAAACTTAAGATCTGGCCAAGTACAGATATCCCTCGTTATACACGATTTCACTATAACATGATTTAAATAAAATTAAGAAAAAAAATATAAAATAGTGATTTGAGTTTCGCAATCTACTTGTAGAGCTAGAAGGTTGTCTTCTGCGTATTTCAAAATATTATTTGACTTAAAATTTAAATATATCCACTTAACGCGTTTTTCTAATTACACGATTATATACGAGTATTTAGTCTATTTATCACGTAAAACGTGGGATACCTATATAGTCGATCCGCACTATGAATACGTCAAGATTTCAGACTACTAAGCAAGCACGATAACAATAAGACCACAAACACTAAATTAGACTGATAAAACGAGTGATAGGTGTATCTAAGAAAATATATCAAGTATCTTCCTTATTACTCATGGAATATAAAATATTCGATGATCGTTTTTTATAAGCACTAACGATAAACACGAAAACCAAAATTTTGATATAATTTGCATACATATAATTTAAATATACACATCCACTTGATTCTGAGAGGGGAATTTCCTTTTTTAGTAAATTCACTATACGTGAACTTCATTTCAATAAGTCGAGTGTCTTTCATGTCGTAAGAACACGTTGAGAAGATAATCTAAAGCGAATACCACGTAATTAATGAATTAAAAGTTTTCGTGCCATTATTTCTTTTAATATGCCATTGACAAAGTTGCTTTTAATTATACTTTATTATTAAAATAAGTTTTAATTAACATTTCAAAATCGTGTAAGGAATATCATCAGGAGTAAATCTATCAATCAAAATTAGTACGCAACAGTATTTAAAATTAACTTATTCGTTTTGCTAAACCAGGAATTCCAAAAATTTTAAAGCATCTTTGAATGATTTTATATTCCCAATTTAGAAGTATCTTATTTCTTGCTTTCTTTTTTAAATTTGAACTCTGTGGCCTTTTGGCAAGATGACTGTCTTTTGATACAGAGATTGCGGGTTCGATTTTCTTTTGGTTAGGATTTTTTTTTAAATAATCCAGTATAATTATATTTTAAGATCTCTTAAACATTTTTCGGTTGGGTGACAGATTGTCACATGACAAAAAGTTCACTAGGTTGTAATGTATACAATACATGTGCAACACAATACAATTATTATCTTAAGCCTGATTGTTCGATAGCTTTTACACTCGAAATAAATTCTCGTCTTCCTCTGTGGCAAAATATCTATTATCTGTGTCGTGGTCATCTTATTCTCTCTTTAGTGTGGCGTCAATAGAGGAGTACTTTGAATTCTTTCCAGTCGTAAAAAACAAGTATATCTTTTTTTTTCTAGAGCTGCCGTTACTTATCGCAGATTGGTCACCATAATGATAATTTTTATTTTGTTTACTGCAGCCTGGAACAACTCATTATGACTACACCCAAACGATTGTCGCAAGTCATTAAGCCGAGAGATGCGGCGTTTTCTCTGCTTCGTTTGCCATTTATTTCTCCCTAGATGATCAGTTGTGCTAAACTGTATGTACGAGTATGTTGTGGTTCTCATTATATGACCGAAGTAGTGTAGTATTTACAAACCTTCACAGTTTTAAACAGTTCTTGGTCCTTATTCACACATACAAGCACTTCAACATTTATTAAAGGATCCTTAACGGAATCTTGAGGATACGTCTGCAGATGCACATCTAAAAAACATCTCGATCCTGCGTGTAGATATTTAAAAAAATCGAATGTAGATCATATTGGGTAGGAGTTCGATTTGTTTTAATGTTAATGTGGTTAGGTGATGGGGAAATTTTATCTGATGGCGACAGCAAAGTCGATTTCAGACCTCATTGGTCCAATAACATTACTAATGGTAAAAAAAACAATTTATGTTTTACACAAACCAAAAGTGCTATTTTCATAGATTTTGGGGTGCAATTTTCAAGACCTACCTTAAATTTTGTTGACTATCTCTTGTTTTCAAGTTGTGTAAGGAAACAAAGCTACCCGCAAATGTTATAACGTGAGCCTTATATATAACATTAAATGGATCGGCAAATTTTACACCGTTATTACAAAACTATAAATATATTCTAAACAGCATTAACTATGGAAACATAAATAGGTGATTGGAGTGATTTGAAAGGCATCGAGATACAAGTAGGCTTTCAAGTAGGGTTCGATCCCACCTCCACCCACGCTGTTATGAGGGATAAAATAAGTACCTATTCAGCGCGATCTACACTACAAGCTCGAAATCTTCTTTTTTTTCTATCAGCGCGACGTCCTGTAGTGACGAAGAAGGAACTGCTCAAAGAGACTCCTTCTTCAATGGCAACACAAACTCGACAATGCAATAAGAATAGTAGTGACGACGAAAGTAAGGTCCGACATCACAGGAGAAGGAAAATGATTCGAAGAGCCAACTTCTGTATGCACAGCACCTGGCTACATAACACACAATTCCAAAAAATATTGCACTATAATAGAGTGCTCATACGGAAGGTAAGCCCCATATGGGGCTAAATCATCATCATCATCAACATCACACTATGCTCCTATTCGGTTAAGCAGTGAGAACAGATATCTACTTCATTATGTCTTTGGACGTATTATTCGCTTCTGTCATGTTCATGCACCTCATCATGTACACTTTCATTGGAAGGAACTGCCCAAAGGGACTCCTCCGGTGGCGACACACCCGAGTGTGAAAACAATAGTAGTGACGACGGACTTATGGTTACATCACGGGAAAAGGGAAATGACAAAATACAAGTAGGTCTTCGAGGCAGGTACATCTTATATTGTCGCTTTATAATATGTGAGTGGGGATAGCCGGGCTAGGAGTTGCAAATTCAAACCAAAGGAACAGGCTTACCGAAAAGCACTTGTGTCTTGCAAGAAAAATATTTTATGTGAACCGCTAATGATTCCTAGTTAAGTTTTGATGCCATCAATATACGAGTATATAAAGCTGGGTCTAATGAAAGCATTTATAAAAGCAAGGAATAAGAATGGTCCAGCATTTCGATACAGAAATATCCGATTTATCTTGTAAACGTGAGCCTATCAGAATGTTGACTATCGTTTTTATATTCAGCAAAAAAAATTCAAAGATCGTAGAGTATGGTATTTTATAAGAGTAAAAAATTAAAGTTGCAATTTTTTTTGCCTAAATAAGATTTTTTTTGTAATAAATTTCATAAAAAGTTGATATATTTATTCGAAACAAATTCACTATGTCCCCCAATCTGTAATTATTGCAATGTTTTTAATTTTATTAATCATTTTATTTTTTTTACTTATACTCTCTAGTGATTAGATATGGCTGTCAATTAAAGTTAGTTATTAAAGTTGAAATTATCCAATTGAAATTCTTCTCAGCAATACTTGAGGTTTAAAATTACGGACTGGCATTTAATTTGAGTGGTCTTCTCTCCTTTTGAAGTTACGACCACGAATCCTCGATGAACAGTTTATTAGGTCGTTCAGAAATTGTCTGTATTTACGTGAATTAAATATTACAAGACATTACGTTGACTGCATATATGGACGTATATTTGCTTAAAAAATTCCAAATTTTTGATAAAATATCCATAATAATATTATTTTTAACTGAATAATTTAACACTTAAAAATGAAAATATTTACTAAACAATAAATTTAAATCAAATTGATAGGCTTGTTTCGTTTTACAAATGCATTACCAAACCGTATTCAATACGTTGTTCATTGAACTTACATATATATAGCAAAATATTTTATAATCTTTGGATTATAGAAAAATATTCAAATATTAAATGTGTAAATATAAAAAAATAACTAGTTTAACACTGATTTGTAAGACCTGGAGAGCGTTTTTCTATTTATAAAATATACGACATAAGAGCAACTTATTTATTAATTTATTAATTTAACACTTCATTGTAAAAACCATCTGACAGGCTAATTGCTAGAAGTTAAATAGTCGCATAAAATATTCAAATTATTATTCATCTTTATGCAATTTACAACATAAAAAGTGAGATATCATCATTCTAAGGAAAAGGAAGGGTTGGTAAAGAAGAAAGAAAAATGAGGAATGAAACACGTTATATAACAGACTAGAAATTTTAAAAAAATCAGTCGCTCCTTAAAGCATGCCAAGAACGAAGCGAGTCTAACATTGGTTCCAAACTATCTCTGTTTTAGAGAAGTGAATAATCGGAAAGACGCATGGTAGTAAAATTTTATAAGTCATTTTCTTTTAATTTTTTTTCAATTTGCTATATCGCTGTTTCCCTATCATGACGATTACCTCAAGAGCGCTTTATAATTAGCTTAACAGAAAATGAGGGAGGCTGAAGGACGCCAATATTGTTACAAAGAGCTTTATATAGTTATTTAACGATAAGCTTAAAAATATTAATTCAGATGTAAAATAGCCTAAGAGTAAAACCAGTCCAGAAGTGAATACGCTAAGAATCGAACCTGTCGAATCGAATACTAACTGTCTGAACCTACAATTCTATGGCGTTTAAATAATTTGTGTGTTCAAAGTTTTCCTTTAAAATTTACCTAAGGTCTGTATTTCAGGAATACAAGCGCTGCAAAACTTCAAACTGACAAATAAGTAATTGATGACTTGTACCTCTTTACCAAAACGCCATAGAATTATTCGTGTCACTATATAAATTGTTGTAGAATAAGGACCGTAAATTTTGTTTAAAATTATATCAGTAATGATAAACAAGTATACTTCTCACCAGAGTATCGGCACCGGTGATGTTGCCTTTGATGTTCAGGCAGATATTCAAATTATAACGACAAAATATTGAATAATAAGCCCAATGAGGTTAGATGATACAATTTTTAATGACATTTTCAGAAGTTGTTGCATGTGGTTAATAGATTAACTAGTGTATTTTTTTAAAGGCTAATCGGTCAAATTTGAGAGTTATCAGCCATTAGGTGATGTAGAGTTGATATTGAAAATTTAAAACAGAAACTTTTAATGTTTCTAAAGTTTCGTACTTTATAAAACCTTGAATATTAATAAAAAAGAAACATTATATCGTACCCCAATATTCATTTAACTTTGTGGTATTTATACAATTAACAAGTGTGTTTAAGGATGGTGTAAGTTATAATTTACTTTACAATCTTAAAAAAAAACATTCCTTACAAAGTTGTACAAACTCAACCTCAGTGTTTCAAACAACGTACAATGTAGGTCATATCTGTTTTACGGATTCTACTTCTTTTTCTTTGAATTTCTTCTATCTTCCAAAATCTCTTCATATTGAAATGATAAATTCTTTGAAAAACAGTGTTATAATACCCATAAATTAAATTTGGTTATGTGTTTTCCGAGTATATCTAAGAAAATATTTTGAAACGAAAATAAACCCACATGTTCTCAAATTAGAAATAACAGTTAAAAACATCTTATTTTAAAATTACTTTTGAGAAAAAGAATGTGTTTTGTTTGCCAAATTCGGATTTACCATCTTTATATTGTTGTGTCAGTAAATACTCGCAAGTGACTACACAAATTAACAAGCGTTGCTAGTTGCTATTAAATTATAAAATAAACATAAAACATGTAAATATACAAACGACGACGATTATGAGGAAGATAATCAATTTTTTGCACTATTACAATTTAGCAAGTATCAGATTCTTAGATTTAATGGCAAAGATGTTTAAGTAGCGAGATGATTCGCCGGTTCAATATCTTGCAACCTTTTTCCGGATCGATGTATAGAACGCATTTTGTCGTCGCTATATAGCAATCTTCAATCAATTTCTGGGATTTATCATTAAAGTTTCTAAGAATTTGTGCTGTTATGAGATTTATTTGTTATTCACAGGTTACCAGTCGATTGGAGTGTAATTCAAATATATGAACTCAAAATGAAACCAGAACTCCCTGATATTTGAACAAGTTCTAAAAAGATTTCTGCCACACCTCTACTGCAGGGAATATGGATTTTACCCTTTACTTAATCTCACATTTTGAATAGTTATGGCTATTATTCCTTAAACGTCACAATATATTTGTGCACCTGTTTATATTTATAAAAATTAATTACCGGAATTATGGCGAACTCGACGTTTGTTTAATGTACCTGACAATTATTTACGCCACCGTAAATTATGATTGTTTACGGGGCCGTATTCACAAACCGAGCTATTGAAAACATCACCATTCACCCGCACACGGAATAACCTTGTTGAACAAATTTTCCAATATTGATATATTTCATATCTTGGCGAATAAAATGAGGATTGACCTCCTTAATAAAGTTTGTAGTCATATCTAAACCCTTTCACAGAGATGCATGATTAATATTTGTTATTATTGTTATTATGTTTAGACTTTTATCTATTCAATTTATTTCTCATACTATATATTTTATTGAATTTCATTCGGTTAAACCTTTATCAAATGCAAAATAAAATAACATACATCTTCTAATGTACGTAAAACGCTGTAAACGATAAAGAGACACAATTTGATATGAAATAAATTCTGAAAATAAAGTCAGTCATACTAAGTAAGCATGCCAACCATTTAGACCAGAAGCGTCGACCATTATATAATAAATAGAAATTTTAGATTTCCACTAGAATTAACGTTGAAATGATTACGCAGCAAGTGCAGACGCATAAGTTCTTGAATTGGCAGTTAGTGCGGCTATATTGGAATTCTTCACGTTCAAGTATTTCTATAATGAACTTTGAAAGCTCTGACTTCAACCAAAGCGTATGAATGACCTTTAACATGTCATCCCAGTATTGACCTTGGCGCAAAGCTCTGTATCTTCATATAATGTTTGGTTTCATTATTTTAATACATTCTAAAGCAACTTTGACACGGTAACTCAGATATATGATGTAACTAATTGATGAGATATGAATTTGGGTTACAAATTTATTTTGTTAATCTTTAGTTGTTTTCGAGGCATTTATATCGTAGAACACCATTCCAATTATAAAATTATACATACAAACACTCTTAAGACGTGCTGAAATACACATTTTTTAAATTAATAATAAAATTTAAAAAATATTTTGATACAAGAAATATCCACAGTATATGTCATGGGCCTATGTCCTTTTTTTCATCAGGCGAAAATAAAATGAATTTCCATATATTTTTTATGTTTATTGCTGATGATATGGTATATAAAGCGAAATTCTCATTAAAAATAGATATATTTATTACATTTGTAATGATAACTTGTATTTGACATTTTTTCATAATATTTATCTGAAACTTATCAAAGTTTTTACGACCAATTTGTACAATTTACTAAAATTTGTCATTCTTTTCCATTCGAGTTCCATAAAAAATCTGCTTTAGAAATTGTCAACATTAAATATTCGCTAAGTTTCAACTCATGAAAGATTTTTTATTCAACCATTTAAAACAAAAACACAAGCGCTTCCGTGGTAATTTTAAAATTTTAATCAAGCCCTGAATTAAAATAGGCACTTTAAACTCTCGGAGTCACGATAGTCAATATCTGTATTAAAATATGATTATTATGATAAATTCTCCAGAGGCTTGCATCAGTTAAGTACCTACCTACAGGGCGGTTGAAGTTCAGAATAATTAAACCCACGGGAAGTCTTCTAAGGTCTTCAGCGAGATATACTAGTAGGTACCCTTGAGATTTGAAAAATAGGCTGCCTTGTCAAGTTAAACGATTATAAGTTAAACTACTATTAAACATTTTTTACACTTTCTTTTAAAATTGTGAAACTTAGTTAACTTTATTTTACATTTTTGTGTTTTTCAATTTTTTTATTTGTAACATTATCATTTTTTTACTTTTGTTTTATATGTCCAGGCCGAGTGTAAATCGTAATCCAGAATATTTGGTGTGACACATTATGACTAACAAAGTAATATTTGATTCCACTGCGTATTCATAATATGTATTATATATATTTTATAATTTATCCTTAAAATATAGAAATTTTTCAAGTTGACTTCATTGCCAATATTTTTCAAACTACTGATAATATTGCTTCAAATGAACTGCCTTAAAAATACGATGCAATAAAACGATATCAGCGCATACAAGATCTACACCCAAAACCTCCTTCTCTCTGGACAGAAACGTTAAGTTCTGAGCTACCACGGAACATTACAGATTCTCTGTCTTTTATCACGAAATTTAACACTATGGTATACTCAATATTGTACTTTTTATAGTTCTGAGCTACCACGGAACATTACAGATTCTCTGTCTTTTATCACGAAATTTAACACTATGGTATACTCAATATTATACTTTTTATATCTTAAATGTGTTCAAAATATTTTTTTACGGTAGATTTTTGATGCCATATTTTATTTAAACGTAGACAATGAGTGTATGCAAGAAGGTATATGTTAGACATCTCATTACATGTATTGCCTGTTCTAATATAGTTGACGAAATTCACATACGAGTATAAACACAATCGCAAACAACCCAAAAAGTCCGAAACGTGTATATTTGGTATTTTTCAAAAATATAATAAAAGGTCGACAGAAATGTATGTACTTAAAATTGAATCTTAAAATCTTAATTTCTAAATATAAAATCAAGAAAATTAAAAACAATTGATTTATTTTGAAATAAAATCTGAAATAAACTTTTAAGTAAACTTTTTTTCTAGTTTTATTTAAATGAAAAAAATTTAAGAGTAAAATCATGAAAAAATATAATTCTTTTATATTCATAGATAATAATCTACCTGTTTTGAAGAACTACTAATGCGAGGGTTTGGACAATAGGCAACCTTTCTATAGAGGAAACTTTTTATTCTTCTGGACTTACGAGTATGTCCTCTTCTAGAGTTGTTTCAGCATAATTCGGATGGAAATTTAAAAGCACTCCAATTTTTATTTTTGTGCGTTTAGTTAGTAGATTGTCATAACATTTTACTACTTTTATGACAGATTTTTTAATATTAAATAAGAATATTTTTGTCAAACAATTTATTATCTTGGCGAACCAGGAATGCAAACAATTGAATTAAATTTAAATAATAATAGTATTTTTGTATCTGATGTTGAATGTAAATTAATTCGTGGAAGAGCATGTATTAGAAGTGAACGACATCTTGACTAAGAGGTTTAATATTTCAAAACGGGTAAAGCAAAGACGTGTTATGTCTCCCTGGTTGTTTTATATTTGCAGAGATTCACATGTCAAAGAACTACAGATATAAATAGGTGGTATACAAATCGTCGCCGATACTGCAGGAGCACGTATCTAGTATTGTCCAAATTTTACAGGGGAGACAAAAAACGATTTTTCTGTAAAAATATAATAAAATAAAAACTTCAATTGGTATTGCAGTTACGAATAAATGCATTCCGTGTTGAAAATAAATATGTGTTAATGCAAAAATGTGTCAATGATACAAGAGATGACAAAAAATAAAAAAGCTATACCAAAAAATCGAGTTACGTGTTCCTGCAATATCGGCGACGAAATGTCGAATGGTAGTGTGTGTGGATTACTGTATGCTGATAAGATGGTAACGTTAACGGAGATTGAGGATGAATAACGGAGATTGAGGTTGTGAAGAGAGAAATGTGAGAATGAATGTTGCGAAATCTAAAGTTATGGTGATAGAATAGTATGAATGGAAAAGTAAATACAATGTATGGGTGAGCTATGAAATATTATAACAAGTTGAGGGATAGTGCTATTTAGGTAGTATTTTCTCAGATGATGGAAGAGATACGAAGGATATCGAACAGCATATAGCGATAGAAAACAAAGTCAATGGGGCAATAAAATATATATAAGTACACTCGAATCGGACAGCATCAAAATCTGCTAAGATGAATGTCGGCAATAGTGTTTTAGTATCAACTTTGATCTATGGAAACGAAACGTGGACGTGGTCACACTGTAAAAAACGTAGACGTCAAAAAATACTGAATGGAGCCGAATAAAGAAACGTATGTGCTATGAAAAATACACGGGGGGACAATATACGACAGGATATGGAATGAAGTGATTAAGGTTGAGAATACGAAATTAAGGCAGTGTTGAGTAAAATGAAGAAGAGCACTTGGAGATGGTTTGGGCACGTGGAACGGATGAATGAAGAAAGAACAGTAAACCAAATATACAGTGCAAATGTGAGTGAAGACGTAGTAGGACCAAGGAAATTATGTTTAGATCAAGTGAATTATATTTATTGTAGAAAAAAGGAAATGTAAAAGTCAGATAGATCGTAGGAGTTTGATGAGAAGGTATATGGATATGGAACAGGTGAAATACTCATATGTGTGTCAAGATAGGAAAATTTGGCGTTCTGTCTTCTCTGCCTACTCTGAGAGGTAATCAGCGTGATGGTGTGTTTGTATCTTATTTTATATACGCATTGAATGTCAATTAAGTTTTCTCAAAATGAATAGAGCAAGGAAATGGTTTTATTCGCAGGAAACTCGAGATATTTTTAACGTAACATATAAATTATACCGGTTGCCATATGGTTATATGTTTTTCTATCCAAGAAGAAAATGTTACCTTCAAATATCCTTTCTAAACGATTTCTTTTCAAGAAAAAAATAGACTGAGGTAATTTTAGATGTTACTTTTATTTATTGAGTAGAAATCCTCTGATTGGATTAATTCATTTTGTTTCTGTGAGAATACCGGAACTGATATACCGGAAAAAAGGTATATTTCATTGATGAAAAAGGAAATATTACTTAAGTCCAGTAACGGTTTTTTTTCACAAATTAAACTTAATGTTAATTTAAAATATTTATTGAAAGAAAAAAAGAGATGTGATTTTTTTCATACTTTCACTTGACTCCTTTCGTTTCAATGAAATTATTTTTGGTTTAAGATGGAATTTAATATATGTTTGCTTCTGTTAATGTTATTTTTAGAAATCTTATAATGTAAAAGAATATACGAGTGTGAAAGCCAAAACACTGAAGTTCCTATTGAATATAACGAAATAAGATTAATATAATCAGTGGGATAGCAAAGTAATTTTTTATTAAATAATCTAGCACGGAGCTCCACCAAGTAAGAGCAGAAAAGCCTGATAAATTCTGTAAGATAATTCCATACTCGTAGAATTCACAAAAGTTGATGATTTTGTCCTTTTGAAAACTGTTAACTTATTGCTAGTATATTGCTTCAAGAAGCTTAAAGCACATTGCTTCGAGAAACTAATTTTCATTAATTTTATAAAAAATCACAAGCAAACGCCATTCGACAAAAATGTATGACAATCATTATCAATAAGTACATTGCTTCAAGAAACTTCAAGGACACAGCTTCAAGAAACTAATAAATCATTCATTTTATAAAAAATCACAAACAAACGCTATTCAATGAAATAGATCCCAAACATTATCAATAAGTAGTTCTTCAAGAAGCTTCAAGGGCATTGCTTCAAGGAACTAATAAACAATAATTTTATAAAAAAATCACAAGCAAACGCCATTCAATAAAATGTATGCCAAACATTATCTATAAGTGCATTGTTTCAAAAAGCTTAAAAAACATTGATTCAAGGAACGAATAATCATTAATTTTCTAAAAAACATCACACGCAAACGCCATTCAATAAAATGCAAAATAACCCCAGAGACAGAACATTGAAAATAATTATATCAAGATTATTTTACTGTTTATCTCAAAACGCAAAAGAATCCAAATTGTTACACAAAATGAAAATTTTCGACAATTTTTTTTCTTCTTTCTAACCAATTAAAGCCTTCTGATGACAAAGTATGCTGCCTTTATTGAACTTGCTGATTGATTTAGTTAAATGATTAATTTTTATTGTCATATTTTGATTTTAAAACCATTTGAATTTTATCATATTCTAATAAGCCAGTAAGATTCGTTGGGGCATTGCCGTAGTTGTCAGACGTGATTTGTTCGAGCTCCCCTGAGAAAAATCTGCTCCCTTAACGGCGCTGTACAAATTGTCATTTATTATTCTTTTGATTTATATATTTTTTTCTGATACCATTTAGTCACAAAAGAGCATTGTATGTGCGCCAACGATTCAATGAAGCATCTCTGTTATCATCATCTGAAGTTAATAAACCTTTTAAATACCTCTTTGATATCAGTTTCCATACACTGTAGAGATGGATATCCAAAAAAAAATATATATCGAGGATTCTCTCTGCACATCCGGAGAGCAGCGTCTAGACTACTTCCATCTCTTTAACCATCCAACATACTAGAGGATAATATGGCCCTAATTAACATGGTCAATTTCCGGAGTCAAAAGATTATAATACGGTTTTAACGTACCTGATATGAAACGAACGATCGAATTCAAGGGATTCCCAACGGGGGGAACATTTCCCTCCTAAGAGGCGATTTTCATTTTCACGGGGGCGTTGAGGTATATATAATTTATAGGGGGGCGTTAGGATTTTCAAGGATGTCATTGTGATATTTATCAAATATTACAGTTATAAAAAATCATCCTGGCCATTACTGATATAGCTCAATTGTAAACGTCTTTCGTCTTGCAACTCCAAAAAGTTTTTAACTGAAAATAAGTTAACAATTATAGTATTGTATATGTATGAAATGAAAATTAGTTTGTTAAGACATAACAAATAAAAGAAAATATTTGTTGTCTTAAACGTGTTCTTTTTACCTCATCCACGTTGCAAGAACTACATAAAAAATATCTTATTTCTTTGACTTATCCTAAGACACTTCGAGGAGGTGTTGGTCCGAAAAAGATTTTGAAACATATCGCATTGATTCATAAAATAAATATCTCACTTATTTGTATTTCTGTAGGTAGCTATAAATTGACGATGTTATATACCAGAAACAATAATTTTCTAAGAAAGTTAATAGTTTAACTTCTTAATAAATTTCAAAACAAATAAAAAAGGACATACTATGAACTCAGACGATTAAATATATTCAGCTTTCAAATGAACTTAGAAATTTTTGTTTACGACAGTTTTTGATGACTTAAAAAGTAAAAACTTTAAAGAAGTATATTTTAAAATAGTGAAGGCGTTACGGATTTCTTTTCATTAAATTGATTTTGAACCGAAAGCTCCATACAAAATAAAAGTATATTTATAAAGTTAGCGTTGTGGGTGTTATTTTTTACATGTCGATTAAGGATCTTCTTAAATAAAGAAAAAAAAACAAAATTGGGAAGCGAGGCTGACTGTTTTCAGGGTGATTCTTACCATTAAGGGTGGTTCCATATAAAGCGAAAGCAGAATGTGTTTTTATTGTTTTTGCACGTAGTTCCTCTGTTTTTAGAAGAATATACCAATACATGAAATCATGTCTCAGTATGCTTGTTTACATAGGTGCCTTTTTTATATTCCTATTTTTACTGTGGCCTTCTATTCGTAGCGTAACATCCTAGCATGTTGAGAAAACAAAATATTTACATAGAAACTCACCAAAGAGGAAGAAAAATACTAACTATACATACATTCCATCACACCATTTTGCTGTCGGGATACCCAAAGAGAACAGAGCGCAAGACTTTCATATCTCAATACACATCCTTCACCTCTTGCACATCTACATACCGTCTCATACAACTTTTACGATTTCTCTTTTTTACGTTTTCTTCCTTCACAATACGTTTACTTGATCCAACAATTCTCTCCTTGGTCTTTCTCTATACGCTTTCCACTCATATTTTTACTTTATATTGGTTTTGTTAATATTTCTTCATTCATTCGTTATATATGCCCAAACCAATTCAGAGTGCTTTTCTTCATCTTACACGATACATCTTACCCTAAGTACACATTCATCCCCATTGACTTTATTTCGTATTCTATCATACATTGCCACCCCATATATTCTTCTCAGTGCACTCATTTCTTATTTATTTATTTAACACTTTTATTGCAATACAATCTGGCGGGCTTCTTGCCAGGAGGCAATCTCTTCCAACCAACCAGACAAAAGTAAATGAAGCAAGTTACGTGGTCGCATAAATCATTCAAATGACTATCCAACCCTTACGAAATCCATAAACATATACGCGAGAACATGCCCCCAAATTTCTTCAACATCAATTCAATTCAACTTTTTAGTCTTTTCCATGTCCATGAGTTGAACTATTAAACCCATCAGGTTGCAGCATATGTTATACTCTTACGACGAAAGAACAATACAATAAATTACGACCCGTAACCCTCGGATTGGGAAACAGGTATTTTAGTTCAGTTGGATAGGTCTTTGGAGTGTTGTACCGTGAGGTTGGGCTTATAATGCCGACGTTTCGAAACCTTGCAATTTTCATCTTCGGGGCTCGTTCGTAGTCAATTTCACCATGATCGATACGAAGAACCGCGAAAGCCTCAAAACAGGTATTCTAGTTGGTTGGGAGAAAACTTTTTTTTTAAATAAACCGGATTTTACTTCATACAACGAACATGCAATACAATACGATAGTAAAATTTTCAATCGGATTGACAAAACTTTCAAATATGTCAGATATGAAATATTTTGAGTTGGTTTGCTTAAATAATTACAAAACCAAAATCATTTTACTGTTTCGTAATTATTATCATGAACAATAATTAAATTTGTGTAAATTATAACAGATATGAAATAGTTTTTATTTGTTTCTCAAAAGGAAATAATTTTGAAATTACCATTTGTTTACCTTCATTAAATATAATTAGACGACACGGACGCTTTGAAAAGACGAAATTTCATGTAATTATTATTTGATGTCACTTTTATACAATATTTATGATAAACAAAAATTCGTTAAATGAACGTCGTGTACACCCTTGTCAATGGAAATCAATAAATAGTCTTGAAAAGAGAATTTTTTTATCAGTATAAAATGTTTTTTCAAGAATGCGACAAAGCTAAAGAAAATAATTAATACATCTACAAAAATGTGAGGGTCGTACCAAAATACATTAATTAGAAGAAGTAAATTAAAATATAATATGCAAAATCTCGATACAAATTCAAATACATGATTAACGTTGTTTCACAAGCGCAATAATATTATATACGTACATACCATTACGCCATTTCCTCTTTGGGTTATTCAGAGAGGACAGTGCATCAAATTTTCCTGTAAAGACGTATACCATATATCTTTTGTCTACTCTACATCCACACAAATTCTCACACAGTGCCTTGTATTTGTCCTACTCCTTAACTTCCTTTCAATTTTTCACTTGGTGCAACCATACTATTCTCAGTCGTCGTCAATCACAAATCCCTATTACGCTTTCATTGTATATTTTAGTAATTCTTCCATCATTCATCCTTATGTCGAAACCACCTCAACATCATATAATATTTTCCACCCCACTTAACACATCACTTTTAAGTCATATTAATCTTTAGTCATTAAATTCCTTAATATGGCATACATTGACATTCTACATATTTTTCTCGGTGCACAATATCAATTTAATTCACTGGGCTACTCGTTTTAATTTTCCACATCTACGTTTCACTCTCATACATTAATGTTGTCATAAAGGCGTTATTGTGAACCATTGTTTTGGTCGATCTTGATATTGTTAGTTTGAGAATATGTACTTTAGTGCCACATTGACTTTGTTTCAAATTGCAACTCACCGTTCAATCATCAATACATTTTAATAAATGTTGAGTTTGAACACACGAATATATTGTATTATAGTTCAGTTGTTTACGGTGTAACCCGGCAGTTCATTTAAACCATCTAGAAAAATTGTCCGCAAAGTATGGCACGTATACCACTAGTGTTACGCGAGCTCCAGTATAGTGGTGCGTGAGCAAGCAAGCGTCAAAATACTAAAGTTCCATGAAACTTCAACATAATTTCGAACAACATAGGCTGGCTTGCACCAATAATTTCCAGTAACATGGGCCGGCTTGCATCAATGATTTTTATCAAGGTAACCTAGAGTTACCCAGTTAAAAAAATTAAATAAGTTTACTCTTATATTTTTAACATGCCAACTTGGTCAGGTTAGCTTGTCGGAAAGCCGGTTAAAATACGCCCATTTGTCAATTATATTATACAATGAGTAAAGAGGGTAGGTTTTAGTTATATTATGAAAAAATATTTATGATAGTGCGGGGGGGGTAGGAGGGGGCCGAGAGGGGTACTGTTTCTACGCCATTCTTTGTGACTTCATTAAGTGGCACAGCTCAAAAAAGTTTACAAATGCCTAGTCTAGAAATATGTAAAAAGCCTTAAGTTAAAAAACCAGAATGAGATCCTTTTTGGGGTCTATCGAGGTTCGAAAGGTGAATTTTGTAGGTTGTTGAATATTCTATATCTGGAAAATAAAGCTTTAATTTCATATAATATATCTATATACGAGTACATATAATACACACTTTTCTAATCGTTTTTTTAAAAAGTATAGTGTTTTTTACGATATCTGTGTTCCTTGGATCGTTTCCCAGTTTCGATTCGCTACTAGAATCAATCAATCCGGAACAGAGTTCGATAATAATTTAGATTTTTTTTAAATTTTCATGAATATTTGACATATACGAGTAGATTAGAAAATTATGATTCTTGTAGCGTATTATCCTTTTTATGCGCGACTAGTTTTTACGCGTTAATTGGGCGGCCTTCTCATGAACCTTGTGATTCCAAAGTGATGACTTCAAAACATATATGTGGCAACTGTCACTAGTTCTTGGTGTTGCCATGTCAGTTTGTGGTATTGAGTTATCGATTACAGTAGATACTTATGTATGTATTTTGTAATGTTTGACTGTTTATGGGAGAGATAAGTTTTGGGTTACCGGATAGGTGATAATTTATAGCTTTCATCAAAAAAAATTTAATGGGTTCACGTACAAGTCGCGGTCTGCATCGGTTTTCCGTAGAGATTAGTTTATTATCGCGATAAAAAAGTTTTTCAATCATTATTTTCATTGCTTTTTTATTGTTATAACTTTTATTTTCTATTTCCTTAGTATGCTTTTTGTATTGTTTGAACTGTAATTCACTGTATAACAGCTAGATTAAAAACTGATTTTTATTATTGTGTGTAGTTTTCAGACTTTACTTTATTTGAATTCATGTTTTTTTGCCCCTTTGTAATATGGTGTGTTCAATCAAAATGTAATATGGTGTGTTCAATTTTCACTGCAATCATTCTTACGTTGCGTGAAGAAAATTTATTTGTCCCAAATAATAAACAAAATTTACAGTCATACAAAAGTAAACGTTTAAATATTTTTTTCAATCTTTGATGATGCACGTAAAAATATTATGTATGTGTCATTTACTTATTTGTTAAATTTAACAAAAAAGTGGTTATCACAACTAAAACTCATTAGAGTCAACGCTTTATGCATTATTTTTTTTTTTTTCTAAATAATTGCTGTTTTTATTGTTAATTTTGCTTTTCATAGATATACATATGTGTACTCTCTTATTTAATCGCTTTTATATATTTTTATGTGGCTTATGATTCATTGTACATTTACTGGAATACATTATTTTATTATTTTCTCTAAAAGAGAAAAACAAAAGGAATTCAGATAGATAAGTTATTTTGTGTGTTGTTGCTCGTTAAAACAAGATCAAAGAAAAACATCATAAATTCGACAGTCACATTAGTCTTAGAATAATTCACATAATTTACTTAACAATCTGGCGTCCAATTACCAACAGATCCTGGTTTGTATATTATTCAGGCCGTATTCTATCTTCGTCCACTGCCTTAGAAACATTTAAGCAGACTTTTTGAAGAAAAATGTGTAAAAAATATTTGGCTAAATAAACATATATTAAACATATTCAAAACCTTTAAATAGTGACTTAAACAATCATATCTACCTTTATTGAATTAACATATTTTTCCTTGTTTTCCATCACCTTTTACAATATCTCTTTACATCTCCGGATCATCGATGACATTATTACACTGTTTTTTTAATCTTGAATATTTCGTTTGATATTTGTTTTTTCTTCTATATCATCATAATTTAAGTAATGTATTGATTTTTTTTGTACATTGATTAATAATGAAGATCTTCCACCATAAAATAAAAAAAAAGATTTAAAAAACAAGTGTGTGATTATTTGTAAGATATTGCAACTTAGTAATAACCTTGCCATATTGTAAAATGTATAATCAAGTTTTTTTAATGAAATAATTGTATTATATTTGGCGATAAAATGGTTCAGATAGTTCCTTTTATTGCACTTAACATTTAAAAAATAATAGGAAATATATATGGTGAAATACATAATTAGCAAAATGTTACCTTTATATAAAACTTAATCAATGAGCAGTGTTTGTTTGTCCGGCTCTGTAGGGAGAGCAATTTTCAGGCTGTAGGAATGCAGATCAAAGCTAAAAGTTTCTCTGTGACAGCGAAACACGGGATCTGCTAATTGACGATACGTTTCAAACATTTCATGTTCGGCAGGGGTGAACAGTGAGCTTCCCGCAAAGCGGAGTGGACACAAGCCGTATTTTCATTTAGACATTGAAAGGATATGACAATGTGGGTTTTAAGGCTGAAGAAATATTTTTAGAAAAATTTTGTTACATCTACATACATATTATATAAGATAGAAGAAAAAATATTTCATATTTACTTACAACTACAAAAACAAACGCGTTTAATGCAAACTATCAGTATCTCAGCTTTTGACAAAAAAAATGTTATTAAACTACGATGAAATTAAGCCCAATCGAATTTATAATATTTAAAAAGGAAATCTCTCAAATCCTTATTTACCACTGTATTTATTTGAGTTCACTATGGGATTCAATGATCTCCGTCTTCATTGTTTGGTAAAGATGAATTAAATTGTGTAAAAAATTTTTTTTTTCTTATTGTAATATAAACAGGAGAGGGGACGGAGAGTAATGAGTAATAAGGACTGGGGAGTAGGTAGGCGTCAAAAGGATGGCTTTTGAACGGGAAGGATGGCATTTGAACTTTTGACGGAGGTCTTTAAAACCGGTAATGAAGTCAAATAAAAACAGTGTTAATTACAAAATAAAACATAGGTATGTGTTTTATTTATTTTATTAAAAATGTATGACACCTCAAAGTGAAACAAATGTCTTTTCTAAGATTCAAGAAATCTCTCAAATCCCATTATATTTCTATTTATAGAAAATAAAAGCCAGTATTTCTTCCTTTAGGTATTAATTAACATTTAAGTTTTTATAAGTACTTACTTAACTTACTTTAAAAATAAGTACTTATTTTAGCAAACGTAGACAAAAATACTTGCTTACGAGGTAAACGAAGTGTCTTAAAAAGAGAAGAAAAATTATAATTATTTTATTATTCATAGTTTTTGTACCTTTCTTTAAAATTTAAACGGAAATCTTGCCAAGTGTCTTCTGCAAAGTTTCTTAAATCGGGTTAATTTACACTTCACACGAATACATATGATAGACGTGTATGCTTTCAGTATTGGTGAACAAAGTTAAATAATATTTACTCATTTTTGAGCGACTTATATTTTTAAGAAATATTTAACTTTATGTCATTGAGAGTGAAAACTTATTTCAAGATATGAAAAAAAAATGTTAGTAGTTTTTGAGAAAGTAAAAATCTCATTTATTTATCGTACGAATTCAATCCAAAAATTTAAGCATTTCGTTCAACATGGAATAAAAATAAAGTTTAGGTCTACGTACTTAGTTTTCTTCCAAAATATGCCTTTTAAAGTTCCATTTTTTCATTTCCAAAACTAGTCATGATGTACCTATTATATTAATTTAAAAGTAGAAAAACCTACTTGCATCATTTAAAAAAATGGAGCTTTGCTCAGCCCTGCAAAATCTACGATATATCAACAAAAATCTTTCCTGGATTTTCTAGTTGATTGATTTTATATAGTTTGCCATACGTCAAACGATTTGTTAATTTGGACATGAGTTTTAAAAATTTCGGTTTCTGGGTAATAGCAACATAATTATTTGATCAGCTACGCTAAACACACGTGATCAGCTACGGTAAACTAATATATACCTTCAATTAAATTGTAAATTAGATATTTTACTCAACCAGGTTGCGAGCAACATCTATCAATGAAAGGCTTTGTTGATTATTGTATAAGGTTAATAACCAAATGAGAAGGTAAGTAACTCGCAAATCTCTCTTTGTGTAACAGGAGAAATCCGTGCAAAGTGGATTAAAAAAATGAATAATAACGGGACACTTATTGCATAGTTTCGAGTACGTTTATTGTATGCTATTAAAGCAGTTTGCCCCAAGTATAAAACTTCTCTGGCTGTTTCTCACGATTCGAAAATCCGGAAAATGTTATTTTCCAAATAATATGAACCTTTTTGTAGAACAACCGCTAATATTTATTTATTTCATCAACCATCATTGCGACTTATAATATCCTACAATTTTACATATAACTGTCATTAGATGCAACTGTCATTAGATGCAACTGTCATTAGATAAAATTGATGTCTACACTTTCATTAGATCGCTTTTATGATTCACACCTAGTTTATATGACGGATTTCAAAGATAACCAAATAAGTTTTTCAGTATCATTGAAAACTGAAAAACTAATTTGATTAATAATGATTTGAGAATTTCTTCATTATGTACTAGAATATATTATATAAAAACAGACACAAACTTACATTTCAATGAAAGGTTCAGATTTTTTATACGCGTGATTAATTAGTGAGTGGAACGCGTGAGAGAGGAAGACCAAGGAAACTATGGTTAGATCAAGTAAATGATATATTGAAAAATGGAAACGTAGAAAGTCAAAGCAATCGTAGAAATTGTATGAGAAAGTGTATGGAAAGCGTCCAAGTACGTGTGTCGTGAGAGGAAAAACTTGAAAATTGTCTTCTCTGCTTACCGTATTTCTACCTTATGCTGGTCTATTTTCAAATTCTTTATATTATTGAAATTAATTTCCATTAAAATGGTAACGTCCAAGGCCTATTTGGTAAGACAATGATCTTCCTCTTGGGGGTTTCATGTTCGAGTACAGATGGTACCAAAAATGTGCTTGTCACATTAAAGAAATCGTCTAGTAATAATACTCACGTGCAAGACGTGTGTGAATGTTGTTTCCTGTCCCTGTAAGGTAGCATTTCCTACAAGAGCGATAGAGATTTGTGAGTTACTTACCTTCTCCTTTGGTTTTTAACCCGAATACTCGATAACTAAGGCCGAATACAATATTACTCCCGGCCACGCTCTTCAATATATCCCCCTAGGCAAGTTGTTAATCGCGGGGTTACAAACGGCGACTTTCTCCACCGAATTTCAGCACAGTGAACACATAGCCAAGCCCATTTCATGTAACACTGTCAAACAAGTATAATTTTATAAAAATCGACTAAGCTCCATAAATGACTTTTGTTCGCGTCACAATTCGTATCTAAAATTTAATTAAAAAGTTATATTCGTTATCCTCCGTTTGATATGTAAGCAATTCGAATAAACTAGGAAGTTGTGATTAACTGATAAAATTAAAAATTTGCAAAAATAAATATGGACAGGATTGAATTGAAATATTCCAATTATTAAACCAGCGTCGTATAATACTAACGAATCGAAAGTTGTTTCGAGTTAAATTAAAATGTGGCTGAATCAAGTGGACCAGATGTTGAAAGGTGGGATAGTAAGAACTATGAATAACAGAAAATTGTACATGGCGAGAAGTGGGGCAGGCGAAAGTTGTGTGTGTGGATAAAACAACTTGAAGAATCTGTTCTCTCTATCTATCCCGCGAAAGACACGGCGTGATGACATGTATATTATTATCTTTCAACGTATTATCGGCACCCGAGACTCATTTTATGTTCACTGAACCCGATAAATTTTATACTTTCGCCCATTTATATGCCATATTAATAAAATACAAATGAAGCTGTTGAAATAAGGAACAATTCATCTTATTTATGAGGTTAACAGTGTAGCAGTCTAGATAAATATCTCGCCGACGACAATATAAACTCCACGATTCGCCAGAGTAGACAGTCAAGTACTGAGTTATTGACAATATTACAAGTAACATATATGCTGTAAATTTTATTTAGAATTTTTGTCTCTAGTTCAATGTCGAAGAAATAAAAGTTCACCCCTTTAAAATAAATAAGTTTAACAGATATATAAATTGAATTCTGCTATATCTCTCTTGGAGCAGGCGTAAACACACACATTTGGCCTATTTTTTTAGATTCTTAAATCCAGTTTAACCTTTCCCTTACTTAAACTTTCTTCAAAAATTTCCTTCGATTATTTCATCTTTCTTTCATTTTTCTTTTACAATTCATTGCAGACATGTCTATATGCTTTGTACGAGCATGTCTTTTGCAACTCATTTTCTTAATATAGCCAAACCACCTCAAGATTTATTTCTTTATTCTTCTTTTAACATCCATCTTTAATAAATAGTTATTCTTCATCCGACTAATTTTTACTCTATCATATGTTGTAATACCATATATTTTAGCGAATCACGCATTCATTACGTTTTTGAACACAAGTTCGTATTAAACCTTGAAATATATTATCATCGTTCAGAAATGATTATAACGACAAAATATTTTTACATACGAAGGGAAGTCAATAAATTCGTGGAAAGAAGGGATTAAGGGAGGGGCGGTAGTGCACATGCAAATGTTCCGATAATATGAATCATTACTATAATAGTATATTCAACAAGTTTTAGTCTAATTTTGACAGTATTGTTTAAGGTGTCGTCGGGAGAGTATCTCAAACGTTAATAACATCCCAAGTATGAAAAAAATTGAGTATCACACCGTTATTAAGTTTATCATAAAACAAGGGAAAACACCTCAAATCATTTTGGAAGAGATGTTAGCGATTTACGGAGACTGTTGCCCTGGAAAACTTCTAAAAAGGCAAAAGCAATTTTTTTTTCGTAGGTATAAATAAGCTTATTGAAGGATCAGAATAATGTATTAGAGTTAATGGTACATACGTTGAAAAGGAAAAACGAAAAATAGTTTTTTCCCCATCATACTGTGAATTTATTGACCTCCCCTCGTATAATATACCTCCAGTTTTCAACTAATAAGCAAGACGTATTTGTAGATATTGTAATTTGTTTTATCAAACACTGTTTATTCCACTTCATGTAATGGCATAACCCTACCGGTTTCAAGATTTTCACATCATCATCAGGAGAGCACAAACAAGTCTGATGATGAGGGGAAATCCTTGAAACCGGTAAGGTTATATCGTTACACAAAGTGAAATAAACATTGTTTGATAAAATAAATTACAATGTCTAAACCTCCACAATGTTATGCCTTAACTATAAATAATATATATTTGTAGATATGTTTTGAATAGCGGCTGAAAAAGCATAACATGTGGGTGGTCTAAAGTATGTATGATAAGTCCAAATTTTTTTTGTAATAATCATAATTGTAATTAGAATATATGTCAAATAATCATAATTAGAATATATGCAAATTCCTGGTCTCTCCTCGACTAAAACAGGTCATATTTGTAACTTCTTGTCTTGACACTTGAGCATTTGTTTTTTCTCCTTTTTTACAATGTTAATAATATTTATTAACGGATTTTTTTTTAAATAATGAGTTATTTCCAATCAAATGAAGCATTAGTTTAATCAAATCGCTATTAAATTGAGTTGACTCACAAAATGCCCCTACATGAATTTTCTTTTATTATTAAAGCATTATTAGATATAAATAATCCATTTTGAGCAAAGTAATAAATAGAACAAAGTAATTTCTCGTTAAATATTGATAAAAAGTTCATTTAATTCCTATACATTTTTAAGACTATATGGTTTCAACTATTACTTCATAACTGACGTCGAAAACATAACAAATTTATGTTGTATTAAAACGCACACTTTTGTAAAAGACTTAGTCAATTTTTTTTCGTTTCAAAAACTAATTTAACATCTAAATACGTTTATTCAAAACAGGTACTTAAAATTTCGATCACCTACCTAGTTTTTGTCTGTTGTCAAAAAATTTATGGTTACATTGAATTTAATTAAATTTCACTTTGAAACATTTATTAACTTAAACGTTAAAAATCATTTGCTTTCTCTTAACGATCTCGCAAAATCAATTGTTCTCCTACACTTTAAAAGATTTAAGTTTCCAAAATGTCTATCAAACCAAAGTTGTCGATAGAAAAGTAAAAGATTTTTTTAGATTAAGTGCTTCTGAGTCTAAAAAAATCTTGTTATTTATTAGAAATACCTGATTAAAAGAAATAGAAAGAAATTCAAAGAACTCCAACGGAAATAGACAACGAAAATGAAATCAAGTTTGTTCCGAGTATTTTTATTTAAGACAGAAAAATGTAAACAATTAAAGAATTCTTTTTTATTTTGATGGAGTATGTTGTTACAGTTGAAACATAAAAGACAACACGAATGATAGACATCGCAGTATTTTGTCGCCATTTTTTATTAAATATAACAGTTTATATGATCTACGAGTGTATTGGTCTCACCCTAAATTCTGAGGAACAGGATATCATAGTCGTCAATCACCCGTCTCCAGTACAAGTTATCTCTTTCCTAATGCAGCGCCTCCTGAAATGAGCACCCCTCTGCTTTCACCTGGTCAACCCATCGGATGGGTGCTCAACTGCTCTTTTTGCCTCTGATCGAATTGATAACTCTCTCCTCCCTCGCTATGTGTTCAAAGTATCTCAAGATTCTTCTAGCGGGATGCACAGAAATACACGTCTCAACCTCGAGTTCTTTAATATTATGTCGATTGGTTCTTCTTGTAGTCCATCGAATGCGCAAGAGCTGCCTCTAACATCACAGACGAGGGTTTTTACAAATCCAGTGTTAGAAAACGAGGGTTTTTACAAATCCAGTGTTAGTTTTTCTTAGGATTGTTTGATCCCTTCGTTTAACCTCTAGATGACTAATCGCTTCCTTAGCCACCTAGATTCTATGCATTATCTCTTCATCGCAGGAACCCTTGTTGTAATTTTAGAACCTAGGTAAATAAGCCCATGCCCATGTTTTAAGTCCTGCAGCTGATTATTTATTGCTGTGATCTTAGAACGGAATTGGTTTAACAGTGTATGGTAAATAAAGAAATTATCGTTTAAGGGATAATTGTTAAGTCAATGTTTAATGAATATATTTAAAGGTATTTTTATTAATTCATTTATATAACCTGGACAAACATTTTCCCAGTATTTGTCATAATGCCCGTTTAATTTCTGCCACTAACTCAAAGTGTTTATATATCCCTAATTTTATTAAGAAATAAGAACAATATTATTCTAAAATATAAACACCAAGAAAAGTCTCAAATATATTTTTCAAACATTTTGGGCATTTCTTTAAGCCATTGGTGAATAGCTAAGATATGGCTAATGTGGCTAAGGAACAGATGGCTAAAAAACAGATGGCTAAGGAACAAATGGCTAAGGAAAATAAATGGTGAATGCACCATTTATTTTCCTTAGCCATACTCGTATGTTGACTTTCCTTTTTAATACGTCATGATGTATATGATCTCGTCAAATTAAAATTATTTAAATTAAGTCAAATAAACTCGTAAAATTAATATGAATATACAAGTTTTTTCTAGTTAACCGGACATTTCATTGTATAAATATAAACGTTCCGATGATTCAAGTGTGAAATCCTTTAGGAACAATTTGACATACTCGTATGTACACAAGAACCAAATCCAATTACTCGCCAATCAAGATTTTCTGTTTAATTTGCTGAACTCCAGTTAGTGTTCTCTATTGTCTGCCCTATAAGTATTGGAATAAAGTAAACTATAACTTAATTAATTTCCCTTTTCAATGGTCGTTATTAAATATTTAATAACATTGTTTTGTAACATTGTTAGTTAAATCAGAAATTGGATTAAATTGATATTTTACTACATACATACATATACGTCATTCCGTCGATTCACTGTCGTGATAGGTAAAGATGAGACAACGCTAGACTTTCCTATCGCGACAGACATACTTTGATATTTCGGTATGTAGATCTCAGACACCCTCGTTGTGTTGGAGACGATTGCTGAATATTTTATTGGCGGAACGACGAACAAACGCTTCTATTTTGGAAAAACTTAATATCTCTTTCAGAATTATGCACTGGTCGCATTCTTTAGTTTTTGGCCACATTTCGCGCAATGAAAGCATGAAGAGAGTCGTAGTGACTGACAATATGGAGGTTGCAAGAACAGAATTAGAGTATCTATTTGCTGGAGCACACCAGTACAGGGTGGTAGAGGCTGACTTTGTAACCGGCTATTTGGACAGCGGAATGCCTTGATAACTGGAAAAGATTGTGAGCAATCTCAATGTGTTAAGTCCTTCATCATTGAGGTCATGATGCAGAAGAAATAAAAAAAATCTAAGATCGTAAAACTGAGAAAGGGAAACCCTCCTCTGACTGAATACGATTATTTGTAATGTAAAACAGAGAAAAATAAACCCTCCCCGGGTTGAATACGATCATTTGTATCGTGAGACAGGGAAAAATAAACCTCCCCGGCTGAATACGATTAACTGTAGCAGAATATAAAGATTAAACTATTTTGAAAATTATAATTTGGCGACGTAAATATCTTAAATTTATTTTCACGATAATTTATTCATGTCTGACGCCCATATTTAGTAACGAACTTTGAAACTCATTGACCCAAGCTCAAGTGATAGCGTTCAAAAAATATTTCAAGCAATTTGACTGATGAAAAATTAAAATCTTGATAAACTTTAATTTCTAAAAAAATATAGCAAATGATTAATTTTTTATTCTTAGAGAAAATATTCAGTTTACTGTAAAAGTTGTTAAAAAGGCGCTTTCATTGAGGGTTGAAGGCGAGAGGATAGCATACTAATTTAGTAAGACTTAGCTTTCTCTTACAGGTAAAGGTCAACATTTATATAGGGGAAAATAATTATTAATCATATTTTTCTTCGAACACCCTTAAAGTTTTATTTTCTTTTAATTGTTTAAAAAGGCTGTTGCGTTTTATTCTCTAGTCTTTATTTCTTATAATTTCTTGAGAAATGCACATTCTCTTTCCGTAGCTTAACTTACTTATGTGGATAATTTGTTGGATAGTGGACATCTTAATCATTATTGACATATCGGTTTTAATTCCACCTTTTGAGTCACGATCCGATTTTGATGTATGGAAGTGAAACGTGGACGTGGAAACGACAGAAAGGAGCCGAATAAATATTGTAGAAACGCAAGCGCTGAGAATAAGGAATGATAGAATACAGAATGAAGTGACAAGGGTTGAATGTGAATTTAAGGTTGATTGATGTATTGAGCAAAATGAATAAGATCACTCTTAGATGGGTTGGGCATGTAGAACGAATGAATAAATCAAGACTAACCAAACAAATACACAATGCAAATGTGAGTGCAAGGCACAGTAGACGAAAAACATGGAAAATATGGTTGGATCAAGTAAATGACATTTTGAAAACAGGAAATGTAAAAAGTTAGAGAAATCGTAGGAGTTGTATGAAAAGGTGTTATGGATATAGAAAGAGCGAAATAAGTGTGCCGTGAAACGATAGACAAGCGCTATCTCCGCAATAGGAAAAACTGACGTGATAGTACGTTTGTATGATCCAACACAGTTTTTTTTGTGAAAAGATGATCTCATTGGCCTAGTTGGTAAGCCGCATCTTGTTTCGCATCTTGGGTATTCAGGTTCGATACCTGATGGTATAAAAAAAAAAGAGTACTGATCTGGTTTAAGAGTTTGTCTCGTAACAATACTACTTCACTCGTGGCAATATTGTCAACACATATGATGATGAATTAGATGTTACGTGTCTACTCCAGTAATTCTAAGCCTGAAGGCATGATTAATGGAGCGGAAGACCATGTTGTTTCTCAGTCACGTTCTTCAACGTGTCCGCAATTTGGATGATGCCATATTAATGAATGAAGTGAATAAAAAAAGACGAATCATGTTTCAGATACTTAAATATAAAACAGCATTGAAGATCTCTCTCTCTCTCTCTCTCTTTTTCTCCCTTAATAGTGAGAGTTGAGATTGAAGCTTTGAAATTATTTTCTTCGCTATCTGATCTCTGTACCATTTTAACCTTCTATTTTATCTCTCACCGTCTCGATAAAAGGTCTTCTTGTTCATTTATTGTGTTTTCCTGTAATTCTTTGTACTACTATTGTTGTTAGTAGCTTATCTTTACTCGTACATACATATCATCACATTTTGTCCCTAGGGGGGTAAGCAGAGAAAGTCTTAATCACATAACCTTTGCTTTCTCCACATTCATACATTCATCATGCACAATATTTTATTATACGTGCTTCTATTTTTACCTTCTTTAAAAATATAGTTCACTCAAACAGACCATAGTTTTCTCAATGTAACGCTTCCACACACATCATGCACTTCTGACTTGTGAATTCACTTAGTCCCTCTTTCGTCATTCATTCTCTTCACATGTCCAAACTATCTTAAAGTTATATTTTTATTTAACTACCAACATTCACTGTATCCACTCCATTCCACATTTTTTCATACATCGACGTTACAACCTCTGTGGCTTGGTTGGTTTTTCACTCAGGGGTCTTGAGTTCGATTCCCGATGACACCCAAAAAGAGTCCAAGATTGGTTCAGAAGTTCGTCTTGTAACAATACTCGCACGCACTAAATATGAACGAGCGTGTTGCCTGTTCGCGCTTGTTAGTATTTCAAATACGTATGATAGTAAACTGTTAGTGACTTGTCTACTCCAGCAGTTCTTAACTCGAAGGTTCGATGGCTGAGGTCGAAGACAATAGTTTCTACTGGCTAGGCTTCTCAACATAAATATCTAAATGATTATTACAATAATATACGTGTATATTGCAGGGCTCTGAAATCTTGATATTCTACAATTTTTCCTCAGTTCATGGATGTATAACATACCTAATCCGAAGCAGAACATGCTCTAATGATTTTTCTCAATATTTCTATTTATTTCAGGAGAACATGGATAGACTACTAAACAGTCTCCGACAAGACGAAGCCAGAGACCCTGCCTACTTCGATCTTGGTAAGTTATTTTTATATTTAACACAATTTCAAAGTGTAAATTATCCACAATGTAAAAAAAACCACCCTAATTAAAACATTGAGCGTACCTGTTTTGTTTTTCGTGTGACAAAATCGTTTATGGAACATTTCCAATGATAATAGAATGAATTTTTTTTAACTATTATCAGTAGGTCGACTATAATAATGGTTGAAATTGCAAAATTAAACTTAAGATACTTATTTGGTAGGAAAAAATATATATTATTTTTGTATGCCTATATGTTAAAAAAATATAAAGATATGTAAACTGTTGTAACAATTAGTCAACAGAAAAAATGACGTAATTTTTTTATTTTAAAACAATGTTATTTTGAAACATCGAGATTTGTTAAACATAAAGGAAATACTTTTGAAAAAGTAACAAAGAGACACTATTTCAATGTTTAAAAAGGAATAATTATATAACATATAGCAGTACCCATAAAATTGTTAAAGGGTTTAATTTATATTTTTGGTTATAATTTTCAATATTTTCATCAATTAAGGCTTGTTTGGAATTAACATAGATTTATTATTTGTAAATACTGTAAACTATTTTGATTGTGTATTTGTTCAGTGTGGTTGAATTTTCAATATTCTGTTTATTTACGTAGGGAAAAAATTGTAAAATTATCTATATTCCTAAAAATATAATGCACCAGATCAACCAAACGTAAACTTAATAACATAAACCACCTCAACACCGGTCCGGTTACCTGGAGTTTTTAATTCAATTCCCGACGGAACCAAAAAAATATTAGTTTGGTTTCACATAAGTCTTTTTAACATTTTTCTGATTTGATGGAAGGAATTTCAATGTGGTAATTAAGCTCCCTAGGTTTGAATGTATTACAACTCGCGGTCTTCCTGGGTGTCGTGCTCACGTCTTGTATTTTATTACACACTCGTTGTATACATCTAGTTTATTGCCATTGAGCAATCTCTCAATCATCTAGAAATGTGTTTTTAATATAATTTGGGGGGTACAAACGGGAATCAAATCCGCAACCCTCAAATTGGTAGTCGAGCATTTCATTAACTAGACCACAAAGGTCGTCTTAACATGGATATTTATTATGTCATAATACAGATCAGTTATTCGTAATAAATTATAATACTAGACAACAACAAAAAATCTAAATGAAATCCAAAAAAAACTATTTAATACATTTCTTAACCAACTTGTATTACAGAAACTATAATTTTTATTCCGTAAATTCAAGATGCTTCCTTTTGTGAAGTTTGATAATGTAAAAAGTCGGAATTGAGGAGGTGTCCTATGATTTCATTTGATCACGCCTTATTTTCATGAGCAGTTTAATTCCTTGAGTGTTGAATGTACGTGGTGTATTTTTCCATGATACTATTCAGCCATTTTTATTTCTTAATGGAAGTTTCGTTTCACCGTTATTTCTATACCTTACAGCTGATAATTATAATAAAACAGGTCAATTTATATTGTGCCGTTTAGAAAGGACTTCTCAAGGGCGCTCTTACTCGGGACTCAAACCTATTATTATTGAGAGATTAAAATATAACGAAAATAAATATATATAAGTTGAACATAAAAATATAAAGGTGGTGGCTGCGGTCATTAGATTAGGCACTTTTCAGAATCTGAATATATTTGGAAAAACATATTTGGTAAGAAAACATATTTGGCAAATACGAACTATAAAGAAACCTTTATAGGTCTTCTTTTCTGAAGCTTAAGTCTGGAAGTCGTTTTTCTCAAATTGTTTAGGAGAGCTATTTAAAGAAGTTAGTCCATATAACTCGTTTCAACTGGTGTTCATTTTCAATTTATTGGCATTGGTGAAGATATGGATTAACCCCACTTTACTCAAGAGAACCAAAATCCGTGTAATTAAATCTCTATTATTATTTTCCATAGTTCTGTATGGAGTGGAAACATGGACGGTTAGAAAGAAAGAAATAAACATGATAGATGCCTTTGAGATATGGTGCTGGAGGCGGATAAATTGTATTCCATGAACAGCAAGGCGTACTCAACGTTTCTATAATCCAAAAATTAGAGATACTCGTATCCGATTTTCGACAGCATGCAGGAAAAGAGTCGTAACATACTTTGAGGATGTTGTTAGAAAGATTAATGAAAGTCTGGAAAAGTAAGTGATCGCGGGGACAGTAGAGATAAATCGAGCAAAAAGAAGGTGTCCAATAAAATGGAGAGACTAAAGAAAGGAGTTTACATGAACGTCTTTAAACATTGAATTCAACGTGATCCTGGAAAGGGAAGGCTGGAGACAGGGGTTGCGCCGTTCCTGGCGTAGCAGAATACCATGACGCTCAGCATTAAACACCTGATGAAGAAGAAGGCTTTGATATTTTTGTCATCCAGAGAATTGAGTATACTTGATGCATATTCATAACTCAGTATAGTAAAACTATAATAATTGGACTGTACTATTTTAATGGGTTTAATGAACTGTATTTTGGGCTGATGTCTGGTCGCAATATTTGACGGGGTAAGATAAATGACTGATCTGGGATAAGTGTCCATACACGTTCTGACGAATCTTTGAAGCATTCGTGGTATATTGGTGACAATTATCGGCATAAAAAGATACAAAATTACACAGGTCGACGTGTAGACTGTTCGACCTTGTATTTATTAATTAATCAATAATAGCAATAGTTGACGCGATTCGACTTATTAAGGAAGATCGGACAATGCGTGGATATGGATGTAGAACGAATATAAGGAACTTGGCTAAGACAGAGCGGACTTGCTGCTTTCATGTACACACATTTTTAATACAGACTTGTCCTGTTTTTAAATTGGTTATTTTTTAAATTTATATTTCAATGGAGAACAGAGTTGATGAATAACGAAAATCTGTTATTGGTAAAATCCAGAAATCAATTTGAAATTAAATATAAATTACGGCGATGCAGCTTGAATTTTAAAGTATATTTAAAAAAAATCTTTTCTGAATTATTTCAAATGAAAGAACGTTTTCTCTCAATATATAATACTCGTATATATTCGCTTTTTTGCATGACTTAAATAAAGATTCTTTCATTTTTGCTACTTGTATATTCACGTTACTTAAGATTATTTTCAAATGTCATTTGCACACTTTTCTTTTACGGAACCTTGTATAGAAAATCTTTCTTATAAAGTTTTATCAAAATACTATGATAAATATGAACATTTACGAGTACATGACACATTCTCTTTTCACGTGTAAACTTTAATTTCTTTTATAAAATATTATTTTACTAAATGTATTCATTTATCGGTAGAATGGACGTTTATTATTTTACAGTTCTATTTAACCCTTCTGATTCTGATTCTATAGAATTCCGTAGTCTAGTTGCTGAGACTCCTGTCTTTTAAGCCGGGGATTGCGAGTTCGATTCCTTTTGATACCAAATGTTAATAAAAAGGTGTTTAATTTTGGTTTTTACTTAAGGGTTAGATGGAAGAGATTATCACATGTTATTTAATTCGCCAGGTTGTACTGGTTCCGAGAACATTGTTATTAAAAAACAATAAAAAATAGTGACGATTTTGACTTCAATATCATTTAATGATATTGAGTAACTTCAGTGCGCCATTGAAGCTCTTCTGATTCTTATTTTTCCAGTCAAATATTTTCATTAACTTATTGACATTTTGGCTAAATGGTCCTATTTACTGTCGAAGTGGTATCACAGTTTGTTGGAAGTAGATATATTTACACGTGCTTCTCATCGTTGTGGGCAACTCTTCGTGACGAACTTGGGTTGTATATAAAAAAATATATGTGCGTGAATTAGTTTACTTGTTGATGATTTCCGTAAGATTTTTTTCATTCGTTTGGTACACACCTACATATATAAATTAGAGCGTAGACATGACACAATATTGTCTTCGCCACTGAAGTATTTTATTTAAGTCATTTGACTTACCGTTCACCATGTTGTATTGCAGTTGTTGTTTAATATTTTCGTTGTAAACAGTGCAACCTGGCGGGCGTATTGTCATCTTTCTGGTTAATTGGCAATCTCTTCCAACTAACCAGAAATATGTTAAAGAGGTCTCAAGTGAAAACCATACGGGCTCCATTTAAATAAAAACCTGGGTTCCAGCGGGATTTTAATCCGCAACCTCCGGGCTGGGAGACAGACGTCTTACCAACTAGGCCACGTACATATCAAGTATTACGCCGGTTTTTTTTGACAGGGTATGCAAAGAGAACAGAGGAGCTTTAGATTTTCATTCGCCTCTTCTACATCTCTACACCCCGTTTCCTTCTTTCAAAAAAGCATTCACTTGATCCAATCATATTTTTTTGGTCTTCTCCTTTCACGACTTTCTGTCACAGTTGTGTTATACGTTTGTTTGATTTATTCATTTGTTTAACATGCCCAAACCATCTCACAGTGCTCATCTTCATCTTCATCTTACTCAACACACCAGCTTTAAGATCTCACCCGTCCCTAATTGTTTCATTTCGTATTCTGCATGTGAACAGGTAGGCATTTTCATATAAAGACAGACAAAAATGCTGGTACAAGAAAACAAGACAAACTCTTTAACTTAACTGGTACCATTTTTTCTGAAGTTAAAAAAATTATTAAATAAATCAGTTTTAATATATTAGAAGTTGACCATAGATGCGATTATCCTTTTGAAAACATAGTAACACCTATGGTCGTGGCCCGTAGTCTTACGGTTAACATTCATGCTAAGCAAGCGGGCGTCCCAGGTTCGATTCCTTGCGGATTAACTTCCAGGCTTGTTTTATTCTTAGGCAATTTAACAACTGAATTTATGTTTTTCTATAGCTTATGTGCTATGTTAGATAGCCAGACGGCACTCTTGTTATCGAAATTTGTGTAACTTAACCTTCCTTATTGTGTGTTGAGCTTCAAGAAACGTTTTTGAAGTAATCGTAATCATCGGGAAACAACGTTTTATCAAATTATCTTAAAAAAGGGTGAAATATTTTCGAGTTCATTACATAATATATCATTCAAATGGCGTAAATGCTATCTACCAAGGAAAATCTTGAAAGGGATCTTGACTTTCCTTGATTTCAACCATAGCCACGTTTCGGTAATTTGACTGTGAGATAAAAATATCTCGACAATTTATATACAACGTGTGAAAGGTTACGCCATTTGTCATACAAATTTCCCTTAACATATTTCGTTACACCCTCCAAATTCTACAAGGCGTGAAGTGCTTACGAGAGAATCTTATCAGTTTACGACCAGATTTTTTCTTGCTGAGCCTTTACAGCAAAACATTAAGTTTGTTTCAAAATATGAGATGAAATATGTATTTTTGGTTCCTACATTGCCATAAAACATTACAAAAATAATGTTTGTTTCCTTCTTTTTTAAAAAGAAATCTACAACGAAAAGTATTTAAAAAAAATACATATAAAATTTTGCTTAAATTTGTCTCTCTCAGTCTCAAATTTTAAGCTGTAGAGAACAAGTACATGAAAATTTAAAACCTCTCCATTTTGTGGATACATACGAGTATGTTAGAACCGTTTCATCAGGCAGGGCTTTTAAAGAAGTGGTTTCACTCCTTAATCACTAATTACTTTTGTTCTTAATATTGAATCAAATGTTTGTCCATAATGCTGAAACATTTACACTTTGCGTTCAGTTTCTTACAAATACTAGAATACCAAGCTATCACATACACAGGTCCAACCGCATCAATGTCAACTACAATACATAAAGTTATCATAAATACTAAAACGCTAAGCACACTCTGCATTCACATACTTAAATACCAAGCTATCATATAGATAAATTCTACCACACCATTACTCAACAACCGCATATTGTGTAGTTTTTCTAAATACTAAAACAATCAGTTGAAATATTCACACTCTGCATTCACATACTTAAATCCCAAGCTATCATTCACATACATAAGTCCAATCGCACCATTATCTCAACAACCATATGTTATGTAGTTGTCCTAAATACTAAAACATTCAGCTGTAATATTCACAATTAGCATTCACATACTTAAATCGCATGTTATCATATACATCATTTCAACCGTTTCATAATCTCAACAAAAACAAATTCTCATCACACGCTTTAAATTCATTAATTTATAGCCATATTTTGCCACTTGGAATGTACGTGTTTAAGATTTATATTTTTTTGTCGCAAGATTTTCGCCAAAATATTTAAGAAAACAATTTAAATATTCCCTTTTCTTTAAAGTGTCTGTAAATATATTAGTATTTTTAAACTTTTCTTGGAAAAAGTATAAGTCACGTTTCGAGTATTTCCGAACAATTTAGATGATGAGATAAAAAGTAGCTTTAAATTAATTGAATCGTAATTTTTTATATATTTTAAGCATTTTAGAGGATTTTTTTAAACTTGAGTGGAAGTGAATATATTATATATAAAATAATAATTTTAAAATCAGATTGCAAGTTAACTTTCAAAATATTCCGGAAAATATTCGAATTTGAGTTCAAACGTGAATCTGGTTCAAATAACCATTATTGGCCAATTTATGCTTAAACTCCAATATGTAAAATGCAAGTGATATGTGTGCAGGTACTTTGAAATACCACACCTCTGTGACTCGTCTTTCATCTCCGACTAAACTCAATTAACCACCCCCGTATTGTCAACAATCGGGAAAAATATTTGTTTAGATTTCTTGCGAAAAACTGAAATACGAGACATTTTTCTTTTAAATTAGTTGTAATATAAAATATGTCGAGTAAAGAATGCAAGCTTATAAAGTTTTTTTATTATTTACTTATAAACATAACACCACATAAAATAAAATTGGTATATCGTCTAGGCCTAATGTGGGAGGACATGGAGGGCCAGGCTTTTGATGATGCTGATGGAGATAACTTAGTTGAGATTTAGTAATGAGGTAGAAAATCTTCCAATGATTGAGTTACGACCCAATGGCGTGGTTGGTGATACATTTGACTTCTACCCGGGGGTTTCGAGTTCGATTCTCGATAGTATTAAAAAAAATGACCAGTTTGGTAAGAGATCATCTGGCAACAATACTAACATGCTCTAGATTTATGCGAGTATTGTTGCCTCTTTACGTGCTGGGTAGTATTACTAATAAATGCGATTAGGAACCGCGAGTTTTGCGCCTACTTCAGTGGTTCTTAACCCCTGGACTCGATCAATAGGTCTGAAGACATTGTAGCCTCCCGAACACGTTCGTATATACGTGTATGCCCAAATCATCAGTTCGGATATCTCGTCGAGTATCCCACGAATGAAAAAATATAGAATCCATCAGAAACAAACCTAAGGCCCTTTTAAAAATATGTAAAACCTCAGATGGTCCTCAGTTTTTGAGGACTACTTGATGTTGCGGGTATTTTACTCGTTCACGAATTTTATATTTAAATAATGAAAAAAATTGCAATAGGGAGTGGGAGATTTTGAATTTAAAATAAAAATACATATTTTTTATCATAGAAAAACAATTAGTTATACTTAAAACGTAAGAATCAAGATTGACTGAGAGTACTCAATACTTTTTTCAATACGAAACCATAATTTTAATAAAATCAAGTTACATACATAAATTTACACAGTAATTGATGTTTCAAATTTATCATTAATTAGTCATTTAAAATTCACATAAAATTTTATACTAAAATACCGTCTGTGGGCTGTAGAGATATTAAAAAAATAAAGATAACGATTTACCTAAAGCCGACAAAAATACTCTTATAAATATTCCAATTTCCCGTAATAGATTTCGTCCATTTTTTATTTTAAATAGCCGAATAAAATATCGGCCAGTATAAATAAAAACAAGAGTGAAATGTTTACCTACTTCCCTGAAAATAAATGAAGAAAATGTTTTTTTTTCATTACTATTCTTAAAAGTATTTTGAAATCTATTAATTATGTGTGAAAAAAATATTTTGATAGGTCAGGTTTGTATTATTTAATATACATTTTGGACTTAATTTATTCAAGTTGGTGATCCCATTTTCATCGTGATAGCTTAGCATTTTGTGGTACCGATCTCGACGTTTGGTAGAAGACATAACTTCGTATCTGGCGCTTTGTATCAGCCTAATAACTTGGAGCGTTCATGCCACGGATCAGGTCGTTTGTTAATTGGTCGGCGGCCGTCATTTAATGGTTATAGTATTCACGATATACAAGCTGGCGTCCGAGGTTCTAATGTTGGCGGATTTATTTCTGGGCTGGTTATGTATTTTTCTGTAGCTTATTTGCTATGTAACATAAATTTTTGTAGCGCTTCAAAAGCACGCTATGTAAAAAAAACCGCCTAACGAAAGGCTGCAGCATTTTAAACCTACCGATCATCTCAGAACTTGGATCTTCTTACCATCAGAACTTTGGATATGATCTCTCAAAGTCTGACACACAATACACCAATATTCGTACAGACGTCTTCCATCTGCAGGATGGCTGACAATCACACATGATCATGAAGGATTGCCTATTACGTCGGTATGTTAATTAACACGCCACGTACTCGTCAATTATTGTGCATTTTTACATTCTTGGTAAGCTATCCTTCATTTTAAAGTTTTTTTCTACACAATGTGGAAAGGTGGAACAGAGCAGGACAAATTTTCAGACGTTCTGATGATAGGTAAACCCAGGAAGTGGGGCAGTGGCCACCAATGGCATGGAGAAAATGTACAAGATGGTCAGATATGATATTAGAAAAGTGACTGAAAGTAATGTGTCCATGATAGGAACGAATGGAAGGAATCCATGACAGGTTTATATATATATTCGTAACACTGGGGTCAACTGGGCTAGTAATGATGATGTGGACATTTTTGGACCGATTCTTTTGCTGCATTCAATTCGATCAGCTTAAGCCGCTTTATAAATATATTTACTGTACAGCGAATTATTTTCTTTCTCCCGTGACGTCCGACCGTCCATCGTCGCCACTATTCCTTTCGCACTAAGGCGTGTCACCGCTGGAGGACGAGTATTTTTGGGCCCTCCAACTTAACATGCAATACCCATATGTATAGCTCAGCTTCATTTGAGGTCCCCTATCCATGTGTGTTTGGTGATGTCTTGTTCGGAGTCGAATTTCACAATTGTAAATTTGTTGTTTAATAGAAATGCCAAACACAGAATAGTCATTCGCTCCGTCACGTGACTTAGTTGAATAGGTATATTTGTTTAATTTTTTTATTTAATGGCAAATACTACACTAGATTTAGTAACCCATCAGAATGGTGGACCATTACATCTAATTACCAAATCTGATTATTTATGTAAAACACCCTCTTACATATTATAACATAAAATGCCTTCATAACATTTTATTGAGTACGTTTTTATTACGAACGTGCTAAATAACAATTTATAAAGTAATTTTATTACATCATTTGCTTAACACAACACGTAGCACTTTAAATGCTTTTACTGTCTCATTTATTCATATTCTCTTGCACTGAAAATATAAAATCATAACCGTTTAACAATTTTAAAAAATATAAGCTAAATCCATAGTTTTATTTAATTTAGACACTGAAGACAGTTTATTCCAGTATTCGGGATGCATTAAACTCTCCTATTATTTGACTGCATTTCACGACGAGGGGACGAAAACATGGGCAGGTTTCTCGTGACTGAATTTTCAGCACAGTTTGTGAAATATGTAGAAGATCCATTTATGAAGTTGACTGTGGAACATCCAAATCACTGAGGTGGCAATGATTTAAAATAATAAAACAGTTTACACTCGCTTGGCATTCGAGCATCCGACATTTTAGGGCAAAATTAATAATTTCGAAACTTTTAAACTCTAATTAATAGACCTCCTGATTGAACATTTTATTTTCTTTCACATAAATGAAAGAACCTGCTGGATTATCAAGTAATAATATTCACGTCACGAAAGAAAATGGTTCTGTAACAACAAGACAAACATTATAAACTCAAACAAAACTTGGTTCAAGCGATTACAGAACTTTAAGCGAGTTGATATACAAGACGCGAATTCTTGTGAGCTTTTAAATTCGCATTAGCATAAAGACTACCTGAGTATTTATAACACTATTTACCGTTTCACAATTGTAATATTATAATACTTAGAAGTTAACGTGATTAATCTCGTTTCATCAATCATGAAAAATTAAGTAGTTCACACTAAAATGTTTCAACGATCTTTTAATGTTAATCTCTCGTTTGTCTCGTCTCCTTTCAGCGCTCCGAGTTCCATTCCTAGAATTATCACAAGTTAGATTTCATTTATATGACATATTTAATACAATGTTCTTACAAATAAAAAAAATGTAAACCGATATATTTATGAACTAGACGTTATAAACTATATATGATAAAATATTGTTACACTTTTAAATTATTCCGTTCTTGGTGGAGGTACCACCGAAATAAGACATTTTTTATGTATTCATTATTACTTCAAGTAAAATGATAACTTAGAAGATCGGTTAATATTGTGTATTTTGCAGAAAATTTTATTTAATTAATTATTCACCTTTAAGATGGGATCTAAAATACATACTATATTACCGGATCACCTTCGATATATGTATACAAATCCATCATAATTCTTGCCCCAGTTTTTCTATAATTTTAATTTCAAGTTATTACCACGTTGCAATTTCTAGCAACTAATTAGAAAAAATGTTACAAAAATTAATAAGTGCTAGTTTCAGAGTAAAAAAATATTCATACATACAAAAATGTAAAAGGAAAAACATTAAATACCAGGAAAATATTGGGAAAGGAAAATAAAAAAGGTATAAAAATTGGGAAAATGCTGTTGAAACGACACATAATGTTTTAGGTTGCTTTTTGAAGGAAGTCATGAGCATGCGAGTCTTAAGCTAGCAGATAGTTGATTCTAAAGTATGGCGTCATGGACAGTAAAAGATGACGTAAAAAAGTGTGATGAACCAGAAATACTAAAAGACAATATTTGTGTTAACGTAGCGCTTGCTAGTATGTGATAAGAGATGCATAGTTTACTTTCGGCGAGATATGAAGGGACGGAGGAACTGTTAAGAATGTTTTATAGCAGTGTCAGAATATGTACTTTTTAACGATTTCACATATTCAACTATTTTTTTTTCCTAATGTACTGAGATGGGGTTGTACTTTTTAATGTTTAAAATCTCATATCATCGTCATTACTGGACCTCGTAGTCCAGGATCTCCTCGCCAGAAAGCAAAGCTGTGCTGTGGAGTTTTTTTTACGAGTGAGCCGTTGCACTCTAGCAAACTCGCCGACCAAACCGCTGTACTAGATCCGATGACATATCGTGGTTACACGATCGGAGCATACACGTTTTCTCCCTCTTTTTGAAAGAATATGTTTATTTGTGAAGTCATAGGTATCATTATACCCCCGAATACTTGATGGAAAAAATACCCGTGTCATTTGAGATGAGAAGCACGGTGTGGAGTTCGAACCGGCGACCTTCCGCACGGAAGTCCATAACATGTTTCAACAAAGCTTCCTAAATTTCATGCAATGTTATTTTTGTCCTTAAAAAGTACTCGAACGTTATAAATTTTATTTTTTAATAAATTAGTACATAAACATATTTATTTTGTTTAGTAAAAGAAATTATCTTATGTATATTAAGTGACAGTAAAACAAATTATATTTGTTACACTTTCATTATACAACGTAAACGCAATAAAATATTCATAACACATCCGTTATATAGTTTATTTTTCTTGTATAAACATTTCAACTTATTGAAACTTTTTAATTGAAAACATTTCCCCTATTAACAAATTATTTTGCCTGAAACAAAGCTATTTGAAAATAATTTAAATTTCTATAAATAATTTCGTAGAATGAGATAAAAATCAATGTTCGAAAATGTGTTTTTGAAAAAGTTAAAATTTCCCGAATTTGAAAAAAAAGTCGCATTTGTTTTCAATAACTGGAAAAAAAGTATTTTGCTGATTTAACTTTCATTACATGTCTATAATAATGTCACTCGCAGTATTACATTATTACGCCGTATCCCTGTTGGGGTAGGTTGAGAGAACAAGGTGTCAGACCTTCCTATCTCGATACACATATTTCATAGTATCCCTGTTGGGGCTGATAGAGAGAACAATGTTTCAGACCTTCCTATATCGACGCATAATTTCGTCTTTTCCACATCCATACACCTTATACAACACTTACGATTTCTTTGACTTCTTACTTGACTTACTTTTTTTGTCTAACATGTTTATTGATTTATATTATACTCGTATCCATTCCATTTAATTCTAAAACCATTAATATTAAAGAAAAGTAATTCCGAGCAGATATTTTTCGCTTTCAACAGATAAAGATTAAGTTCTAATTTATGAAAGTCTAACGAGGCCGCAACCTTTAAAGTAAACTCATTTAATTGCAATTATGTTTTAATCCATTCATTAAATTTAATAATATTTTGTAGATGAATAGTCAATTCACTGTGAACAAAACAAAGAAAAAAAAATTGCAGTATTTTTTTTACAAATATTTTAATTCTGATTTTAAAATATCAAAACTTGGAGAAAAATTATGTTACTAAAATGAGAAAATATATCAACAAATAAATTGCTTCTGTCTAAATTCAAATTCACAATAAGAAAAAATGTAACCGCAAGCGCGAAACTTAACTAAACTTTAGAAGAGTTTTTCATCAAACCTGGGTGCTCGTCTTCAGCGCATCTAATTGAAGTTTACTAAAGTTTCGGAAGTATACACGCCTGTAATTTACCTGAATAAATTCACTCTCTTCCCTCAGTTGTAATCTCGTCTAAGAATGCATCTTAAAGTTCCGAGAAGGTGTCGCCTGGAAACTAACACTGAAACGAGTGCATATATTTCAAACGAGTAAATTTTGATTAAACCTAAGAGAATCTAAGTACATATGTTATATCATATATGCTGTATTATTACGCCATCTTTCAAAGTATATCATATATGAATCTATAACTATTTTTTTAAATAATTAAATGTGACGACTTGTAGGTAAGACGCTTGACTCCCAGCCCGGAGGTTGCTGGTTCGATTCCCATTGGAACCCAGATTTTTCTAAAAAGGGTTTCAGTCTGCTTTTCATTTAAAGCCTTTTTAACATATTACTGGTTAGTTGAAAGATGTTGCCACATGACAATAATCCCGTCAGGTTGTACTGTATACAACGAAAGTGTAATAAAATACAATGTAACCTCATGAGTGTGATTTTTGATATTTTTAAAGATACATACAGTAAGATACAGGCACAAGTCTAGTTTACTGAGGACACGACAAATGAAAGTCAACAAACCCAAATCCGTTAAAATTGTGAATCCAAATTAAATTACCCGTTGTTTTTTCGCAAATTGTATTTTTATACATTTCTTGTCATGTGTAAATAAAATAAAATAAAATAAATAAATACATACCATCCCACCATTTCCCTATCGGGATAGGTAGAGAGGACAGAACACCAGACTTGTGATTTCTCTGACTTTCTACGTTTCCTTCTTTCAGAATACCATTCGCTTGATCCAACCATAATTTTCTTGGTCTTCCTTTCCCCCGCTTTGCACTCACATTTGCTCTTTATATCTGTTTTGTTAGTCTTTATTTATTCATTAGTTCCACATGCCCAAACAATCTCAGCGTGCTCTTCTTCATCTTATTTAACACATCAGTCTTACGTTCACATTAATTTCTTATCAATCCATTCCGTATTCTGTCATACATTGCCACTCCGTGTATTCGTTTCAAAGCACGCATTTCCACAGCATTTATTCGGCTCCTCTCGTATTTTTCCAGGCTCACGTTTTACTCCCATACAACAAATTTGGCATCAAAATACTATTTTGATTGCAGATTTTGATACTGTCTAGTTCAAATATATATGTTTAAGTGCTCCATTGCCTTTTGTTTCCTATCGCTACACGCCGTTCGATATTCCTCTTAATTTTTCCATCACCTGAGAAAATACTACCCAAATAGCGAAATTCCTTAACTGGCTCCAAATCATATAAAGAAGGTTTAAATATTACAATACATTATGAACTTTTTTACTTCATTTCAATCAATTGTCTAAATCTTGAAACAATTCTATATATGTTAAGTGTCTAAAATTAAATGTATATAACTATCAACGGACAAGTCGAAAAGATTAATGGGAAAAAGAAAAAAATGAATTCAATGCAATCTTAATTTTATTTAATAATGTATATACCAAGAGTTTTATAAACTTATAAGCATTTATTAATAAGTCAATAATGTAATAAAACACAGATGGAATGTCAAATGTAACATTTTTACCTTACACACGTATTATCCAGCAATGTTTATTGTTTCTTTGCTATTCAGTTTTTATGTATTGTCTTTCTCGTGTCTGTTAGAAACATCCCCTTTTTCAAATGGTCCTTATCCGCTGTTATTAAATACCTTTCTGCATATGTTATATGTCAACTCCAGGGAATATGTGTGTATACGTAACAAGAGCTGATGTCTGTAATGCGAGAAAAAGTAATACGAGAAAAAGTATAAGTTATGTTATATTGAATTTAAGAGAACTTGCGCACGAATCAACATACGAACATAAGCGTATCATGTTTAAAAATATTTCCATAATATTAAATTTAAACGAAACTTATACAGAAAAATAAATTTGGCTTCCGTTTTGTATTTTTCTAGCCGGTGATTCAAATTACCACGAATTTTTATCGACTATTGAATATTTAAATTCATAAAATTTGCAATTTATGCGGCTACTCAGATCAATCCAGACACATAAGCCTTATGTTCACACAATCATCTTAATGCCTAATCACAACATTCCGTAATCTGTCATACATTGTCACCCCATGTATTATTCTAAGTGCACGCATTTCTACAGCATTTAATCGCCTCTTTTAAGTGTTTTTCTAAGTCCACATTTTTGTTCCATACGTCAACGTTGATACCAGTGTTCTGGAGTATTTCCAGAAAATAAATATGACTCTAACTCTGACTTCAGAAATTTTAAATGTTTGACTCAAATTACAGTACTTGCTAACTACGAGTATATGTTATACCTAATTACATGGCATAACTATATGTTATGTTATGTTATAAAATCTGAATTTAGAATAGCATCTCCCGACTCCACAAAAAACCAACTGATTCTACAACTCCGACTTCTATAATACTTTACAGGCTTGGTTGATATTAAAATACAATATATGTACTCGTATTTTTTTTTTTAACTTTCTGTAGACTCTCAAGAGTCTGTTACTGCAGGATTGCTCTGTGATGCTGAGCTCCAGCTATCTCTCCATCGTTTCGGGGGTCTCCCTGGCGGACGCCATCCATCCAGCCCCCCATGTAGAGCTATGTATAGAATTCTTGTGGAATTCATTCTCTGTACATGTTGGTACCAGTATCGTCGACGCTGTCGTCCCCATCTGACCACATCCTGGACCTCACAGACCTCTCGGATTGTGGTGTTCCTTACACGATCACGCAAAGTCTTCCCAGCAATAGCGCGCAGAGTTCTCATTTCCGTTGTCCTTAGCATACTTTTTGTCCTGACAGTGTCCGCCCTCGCTTCGATACCATATGTGAGGATAGGTCGCACACAGGTCTTATAAATGCGTACTCGTATTAATAAATAAAATCTTTTGGATCTATTCTGTCATATTACCTTTAAATTACTTTATATTCCTAACATACATATCATTATTGACAAAATTTTATTGACAAAATTTCCCTCACGGGACTGTTTTAATTCTAATGATTTGTTGTTTTACTTATAGTTTTCAAGAATATATAGATTTGTTGAGCCTTCTAGCTAAGTAGGTTCCCTATATTGCGTACATGCGGGGGAAACATCCTTGAGGCACGCGGCTAAGATATACAAATCGAGTTATTTGTACATTCCCTAAAATCGGCACCACCATCACAAGCCGCAGGGACATTATTCCACTTGATTGAGGACCGTATTCGTATATTTGCACAGAAAGTTTCGTATTCTTTGGCAACAGTTCCACAACTACTGTTCGCGAATTCAAAGAAACGTAATAAAGAAATTTTATTCAAATATTTAATTATAAATTACTTTGTTTTTCCATAGTGGTATACCAAAACAATTTTTTAAGTTTTCTAATATGGAGTTAAAGCCGAAAGTTTTGAATTTTTTCTTAATTTTTAATTGGATTTATTTATTAATCGTAGGTACTTTTGAAAAAAACATGATAATTTGAGGGAATCAAGATTGTTAAATTAATGAAAGTTTTCAATTACATTGGTAATCTATTTAAAATAAAGTGGCAATTATCGTGTGTGTAAATTTAAAAAAAAACTGGAAACATTGAATGTTTTTAATACTATAGGGTGTTGCAACAAGAACTGCCATTTTAAATTTGCCGCCATTTTTCAGCTGTCAAACCCATAATATTTATACGAATTTTACGAAGTGCATTGCTGATGTTTTCACCAATTTTATAATAAATATTAAAAATTTCTAAGCGTTCTGCAATCGTGTACGGCTACATGATTAATTTATAGGTTATGTAGATGACGTATGTCTATTACAAATAATATACGTTTGACTGCTGAAAAATGGCGGCAAATTTAAAATTGCAGTTCTTGTTGCGCCTCTCTGTATAAAATAACAAAATGCTTTGTATTGAGTCTTACAATTAAATAGTTTCAAGTTTAATTGTAAGACTCATGTCTTTCAACCCACGGATTGCGGACTCGGTTACCGTTCGACCCCAAATTTTGATAAAAAATATTCCAGTCCTGTTTTCACTAAGGCCTCTTGAAAATGTTTCTGATAGTTTGGAAAATATTGTCTCATGAAAAGTAGCTCTCCAAGTTGTACTGCATACAACGATACAGTGTAACACAGTGCATTATAGTACTATTAATAATCTCTTAAAACCATTCATGGATTAAATTGAAATTTCTTACAAAACGGTCTCTTAAAATGTATTTGTTTTCAAATACAAAATACAAAGTTATAACTGTTCAGTTGTGCATCTATGTGGTTCTCAAACAATACAAAGTGGCCATGTACCATAACGCAATTGCACACCGCGGTACAATCTAAAGTAGCCCGTTGGAAACTACTCTCAGAAAGTTCAACAGTTCATTCCCCATTCTGTGTACTGCATATTTGTTCTTGCGCTTAGTATCTGAAAAAGGCACCAGTGTCAAAATAATACAATCGTCACCGAATATTTCATAAAATTCCAGTTTTCGAGCATTTTCTTTTTTTACATTCAAATCAGATTTTTCAGACTTTTGTTATTTTAAAAATGTGTTGTTTCGGATTTCATTTGATTTTTAATACATCAAACGGTATATTGAAAAACTTGAAAGAAAAAAATAATTTTTTAGGTGTCTGCTTACAATTATTTTTTTGACTACAAATAAGGACGCCTTTGAATTGTAAAACTAAAAATCATTAGTTCGACACCAAAATGATAGTCAAACCAATTATTTTACTGACGTAAACTATAGTCATATTATGTTCAAACTTTAATTCAAAATGAAATTAAATATAATATGTAGATAACGGTTGCAGACAACATTTAAAAAAGAACGGCAGACATCGTTTAAAAAAGAACACGGGAATACCGTCTAGTTCCAAAGCCCGCGACTTCTTAAGTTTTATTGTAGTGTGATCGACGTTTTTCAGTGAAAACATGAAATTTGTATTATTTTGCAGGTTTCTTGAAATAAATCTCACCCTAAAGAAACCAATGATTTTTATTTTATTATAATTTACGGTTTTTTATCGACCATTAAAAAAGGTTACAAGAGTAATATTCAAATTAGAATTTTGAGTGCGCATGAATATAAATACAACTTATTACAAAAATTATAAACAAATGTAGTGGTATACAAATTTTAGACTCAGTTAATCAAAGGCCCTAACGTACAAAACGAAATAAAAAATAATCTAAGAATAGTCTATTAATTAATCCTCTCCAATACACAAAATCCCATCGAAATTTGAACATATTTACAGATATCTTTAAAAGTTTGAGATAGTTAAAGACAACGAAAAGAAAGAGAGAAATATTCAACGAGAATCACGCCGTATTTATGGTTCAGACAAACAAAAGCGCTCTCTACGAGTAAGAGTTAGTAAAATCTCTATGAATTTTTGTCTCGCAAAACTCTTTTTCTCTTCGATTCGTCTCAGAGTGCAAATTCAATTCCTTCTCAATACGATGCGCTATCCCTCGTGATCGAATGTGATTGTCTTTCATTCTGTGGATCTTACTAAAAATTCTGTGGATCTAAGTTCCATGACGATTGGCAGGTTTAATCTGCAGCAGCTTTTCTTTTTGCAAGTTTTTTATAAAATGCAATTTTAAAACGGTCCATGAATACAGCCTAGAAATTAATCCGCCAGGAATCGGGCCTGGGGTTCCCGCTTGCTAAGCGTTAATGCTAACCGTCAAACTACGGCCGCCGACAATCTCTGAATAGTTTTCATATGATCCCATAATCATTTGGCGTCACTCGAAATATACAATAGCATATTACATTCATGTATTGTTTGAAGGCTCCTGATACATCGCATTTAATCTGAGCTTTACTATGTTTGAAACTCACCACAAAGCTCAGATATGTTCCATTAAGCTTCATGTTCCTGACATTATCTCAAGTAAACCATCTCGGATAGTGGTATCTTCACCTAGTTTGTGATTTAACTGGAAAACATATGTCAAAAACATTATAAATATTATTATGAAAGTACTCGTATTTCACACCCTCGTCGACACATACTCGACCACATCTTGAATTTCACATAGAACTTATTAAATTGTTGCTCTTACCATATATAAAATATTAAAATCTCACCTATCGATGTGCCAACTTTTAACATAACCTGCGACAGTAGAATTATCTCGCTTAATCAGTATTCTTTGTCATTGAAATGTGGTGTTGGAGGCGACTTTAATGCATTATATGGTCTACCAGAAAGAAAAAACAATCGATCGATTATTGAAAAGGCGGAGCTGAGACGTATCTCGCTAAGTTGTGTGCAAGATGAATCTTACGATACTTTGGACACATACGAGTAGGCCGGGGGAGGACGACAGCCTTAAGCAATCGATTGTGACAAAAGTGTGAGTGGCAGAAAGAGCTGAGATCGAAGGAGTGATAAGGTAAAAAAAGCAGCAGGGGGGGGGGTCTCATTTCAGTAAGTAAATAATATATAAGGCCAGGGATCGCTTGGTTGGAGAGTGATCATGATCCTCCGAATTGGGAGAAAAGAGTTTAAATACATTAAAGTATTAAAATGTTAATGACTTTTTTAATAATGGTGCTGGCTTATCTCTGCCATAAAATATTTTATTAATATTCCATGTATCATGTGTTGGGTAAAAAGGATTACTCCTTTAATGTACAAATTATTTATGTATCACCTGTCGCTAGTTAATTATGGAAAAAATAGTGATGTTAGTATTAATATCTTTCAGCGAGGCTATAAAACTGTACGTAATGAATTTTCAGATAATATTCAACGTTTTTGAAAACAACTTCTACAAAATTACGAAAACAGATATTTTCGATGTACAATCAGAATGTTACGTTAACTTAGATTCTGAAAATAAGCAAACTGCAAGTACGTCATAAAAAAAACTGAAACAACATTTGTGGAATCAAGACAAACCTTAGATATAAAATATTTGTGGATTTTATTTGTATTTTTTCCATTGAGGTGCACTTTATAACCACTGTCCTTTAAACGGTAAGGACAATAAGGACATGGTTCTGAATTTAGTTTAATACTTCTTCTTGGTCTGTTTTTCATGATAGAAGGATTTTCATGATTTCAAGCAAGACTCACTTTTAACTACCCACATACTTCTAGCTTGATTAAAACATTTCAGATATTTTAAGATGGATTTTCAAGGAAAAAAATATATTATACTAAAAAATCTATTCCATTGTACAAAGTAACCCCATATATTTTTCTCAATGCACGCAACGACTGCATTTATTCTGCTTATTTCAGTATTTTTTTCCACGTCCATATTTCACTCCGATACATCAAAGTAGATACCAAATTATTGTGTCACTATCCTCTCAGCAGATTTTGATTCTGTTCGATCCAAGTTTACCTGTTTTAATACCCTACTGACCGTGTTTCTTATCGCTATACACTGTTCAATATCTCTCATATCTCTTTTAACATCTGATAAAATACTACCCAAAACTGTTTCAGAGATATTTCAGTTTAATAGTTTTAACTCTTTCCAATATATGTAATATATTAGGCTTCTTACATATCTTTCGATTGTGTGAAAGTTATGTTTCCATTTACTTACATTTTTACCAGACATTAGCGTTTTGATAATAATTGCCAAAAATATCAATTTCGAAAACGTGTGCCACAATCTCAACGATATATGTATGTGTATAAGTTTGAAATACACTTAACCGGGCCGGGCCTGTGTTCTAGCGACTGAGGGGAATAGTTATCTTTGCAGCGTAATGCAACTTTGTTAAGCATAATTTGCTTAACAAGTTTCATTGTTTAAGCTTTGGACTCTAGCTTGTTTGACGAAACATTAAGTCTACCACTGTGACTTGATTATATGACAATTGTGACCACTTTGGAAAAACATAACCTGGAAAATACAAGGGCTTTTGTTGTATATATATGTTATAAGCTGTCTACATCTTTAATTCTGCACTCTACTTAAGTTCACAATGCATCAACTCTTTTGTAAATAAACTAAATATTGTATTAATGCCTCATTTATAAGCTTAGTCAGGGGTTCAGAATATTGATGTCTTGAAGTGAAATGTAGACAATTAATTATTGGAGCCGAATAAATGCGGTGCAAATGCGTACACTGAGAAGAAAACATAATGTGTCGATGCGTGACGCAATAAGAAATATAGTTGTTAAGTATCAACGTGAGCTTCATACCGATGTGTTAAGTTGGATGAAAGAGAGCATGTTGAGGTGGTTTGAGTATGCGAAACGGATGATTGACGACAGATTGACTAAATAAATCTCCGATGCAAACTTGATCGGGAATTGTAGCAGAGGAAAACTGGAAAGAGCATGGTAGGACCGAGTGAACACAATTTTGAAACAACGAAATGTAAATAGTATTATATTATTTATAGTTAAGACATTAACACTGGAGGTTTAAAGACATTGTAATTTGTTTTATCAAACAGTGTTTATTCCACTTTTTGTAACGGTATAACCCTACCGGTTTCAAGGCTTTCACCATCTTCACGCGAACACAAACAAGACTCTTGCACAAAGCAGAAACAAGACTCGCACAAACAGTCTTGTTTGTGCTCCCCTGAAGATGAGGTGAAAGTCTTGAAACCGATAGGGTCATACCGTTACAAAAAGTGGAATAAACAGTGTTTGATAAAACAAATTACAATAAATAGTATTAGATTAAAACACTGAGAATAAAAACGAATGTGGAGATAATGAAATAAATATGTTGTTATATAAAAGTTTGGAGCTCTGTTCTCTCTACCTACTCTAACAAGGATGGTATGTTAGTATAAATTAATAAGATTCTACCGACTTTATTTTGTGAAAATTTATAATGATAACTATGATAAGATTTACTTTTAAATGTCCACTAATACATTATTATTTTCGCTGATGATTATTAACTCCTTGATTAAATAGACAAAATATTACAAAAATTCATAAAAATATTTTAATGTCTTGTTTAGAAATTGTTCAATATATAAGTAGGGTCTGAGCTGAAAAATATCTGATGTCCTCGCGGCCGGACTCGTCTCTTAGTGGTGTGGTGTATCTCAACCGGTGGGATATTATGATGAGCCCAGACCTTTTTGATAGCTCCTCATTTATATGTATTTTCTGCTATTTATCTTGAGGTATATGTGCGATTTCAGAATATATTTATAGACATACACGTATCATATACTCGTATGTATAGGTACATAACATACTATGTTGCTATCAACAAACCTATATTTATTTATTTATTTAATAGAATATGTGATAAAAAAGTGACCAAATACGGATCTACAGCAGAAATAAGAACGTATACACAATTCTATCAAAAAGACTTATATATTTTTGGTAACTTATTGTTGGGTTATATAGAAGATGCCCTTTGTTTACCAAATACAATTTTTACAGTCTACATTTCATTGAAATTTTTGTCTGGGTAAATTTTTATTTCGTTTTTAATTTCATTTTATGGGACTCTCAAATACTTTTGTAGTTCTTATCAACGTATATAAGGAATATGAAATTACAAATGGCTAATCTTTCGTTTTATAAAAGCACTTCACCTTAACAATATCGACTTGAAACGTAAAAAGTTTAAATGCTATACAACAGAGTTACACACAATCACTCTCAAATTTCATAAGGAGTGTTAGTCGATTATCCTTGGACAATATTGCCAATTCTATTCATTTTCTTCGGGAACATCTGTAAAAGATAACATTAATACAGTCGTAATAGGGAATCCCTAGGAAACATCTGTCTGACGCATTAACCCATTCACATTCAATTCCGTGTGCCGCACCGATCTATGCTTTTAGCAACGAAGGTATCATTTATTAACACCGATACTTGGTAGAACTGATTTTTGATCCCCATTTAATTTTTTAAGTTATTTATCTTTGGGATTTCACAATTATATGATCTGTCAAATAAATTTCCGTTAATAAGATGCTAAATATTGGTATACCATACATATATTTGTTCATATATTTTAACCAATTAAATTTTTATTTCCTATGCAGTTGAGTTTTGCTTAATAAATTACTTGATTCATAAAAAATATATTAGTATCAGTAAAACTTATTACTCAGGACTAAGTTTGTAATAATGTATTGTATTACATAACATTTCTGGTATACTAGGTTAGTCAAAAAGTTTTGAAAGCGGAAATGAAAATACATTTTTTTTGGGGGGAAATCACTTTTATTGCTCAGTATAGTCTCCCATAAGATCAATACACTTGGTCCAACGATCTTCCAACTTTGTTGTCCCATCACGGAAGTGACTTTCTGGAAGGCCTGCAAAATACTCCTCTACGACGGCTATAACCTCTTCGTTTAATAAAAAAATGCTTTCCACGAAGGAATTTTTTGAGGTGTGAGAACAGCCAGAAGTCAGAGGGAGCTAAATCTGCCGAATAGGGTGGATGCTGCAACAATTCGTACCCCAATTCACTGATTTCCGCGATGGTTTTTTGAGCTGTGTGAGCAGGTGCATTGTCTTGATGAAAAATTATTTTTTTCTTGTACAAACCGGGTCTTTTTTCACAAATTTTTTCATCCAACTGGTCCAAAAGGTCACAATAATAATCAGAGTTGATTGTCTTACCAGTTTGGAGATAATCTATCAATAAAATTCCTTTTGCATCCCAAAAAACTGACGCTAACACCTTCTTGGCCGATTTCTGGACACGAACTCGCTTCGGAGCCAAAGTGCCTGGTTCACACCACTCCTTAGCCTCTTGTTTTGATTCAGGATCATGGTGGTAGACCCAAGTCTCATCCATAGTGATGAATCGACGCAGAAAATCCTTTTTATCCTTTCGAAATTGCTCCAAATGTTGCTCAGAAAGTCGCATTCGAACGTGTTTTTGTTGCATTGTTAGCAAATGCGGCACCCATTGTGCACACAGTTTTTTGAAACCCAAAACTTCAGCCAAAATATGCCATGTTGTTCCATGTGAGATCCCTATGGTGTCAGCTATCACATCCACAGTCGATCGATGATCTTCCAAAACCATATCCTGTATTTTCGCTATGATTTCTGGTGTTGATGCACTTTTTGGACGTCCTGAGCGTGGATCGTCTTCAACGCTTGTACGGCCACGCTTAAACTCCAAAACCCATCGGTGAACGGTTGGAAATGAAGGAGAAGACTCCTTTAATACTTTCACCATCTTTGCATGGATCTCAGTAGCCGGTAAACCTTCCAAAACAAAGAATTTAATCACTGCACGATATTCGGATTTTTCCATTGTTAAAAAATACACTGACACGTCAACTTCAAATGGCTTGTAAACAAAGAATGAATTGACAGATCGAAATGAAATTTTGAGTACGTTCTTATGAAAGATGAAATATTAAAATGGCGTAGAAATTTTGGTTTTCTACTGCTCCATAGATGTCGCTTTCAAAACTTATTGACTAACCTATTATATTGTTCAACATGGCGAGTTTATTGCCATAAGGCAATTTCTTTACACCAATGGGATATGTTGAAAGACTTGTGAAAAAAAAATATTATGATCTATTTTTTTCGGGTAACATTGGGAATCGAATACGAAATCTCTGAGTTGAGAGTGTATATGTTATTACAAGTATTCTTCGACACTTATAAATAACATTCCTTATCCTTGGAAAAAAATCAATCATAAATAAGTTTCTTTTTAATTTCATGTAAAAGTGGATTTTTTCACATTACTCCTTTTAAGATGTGTAGTCCATATACCTACTGTATGACTTGTGCCTACCTTGTATATTTTCACACTAATCATTTTAGGGTGTGTAGTCCATATACTGTACGACTTGTGCCTACCTTGTATATTTTCACACTACTCCTTTTAGGATGTGTAGTCCATATACTGTATAACTTGTGCCTACCTTGTATAATTTTACATTGTAAAAAATGTGATGACGTTTTGCACACACTTTTTAAAAACAATTTTCGATCTTCAAGGAGTTAAAGCAAAAACGAAACATTTTTATTGAGTAGTGAAAGTTACTCATAGTCGTTTTCTTTTATTGCGTCCGGCTAATGTGGGAAAAATACACTTTCGTTATTTTTAGAACTTTATTTATGTACACAACTACCACAATTTTAATATAAAATTTCTAATTTAATACCTTGTTAATTAAGCTTTAGGTAGCACTTACTCAGATAGCACTAACCCTTAAATCACAAAGTTTTGTACAAATTAGAAATATTTAGGTTATTGGCCCCACGTGCAAAAAAAATTATAAACAGAATTTTATAATTTTGTTCTTATAATATTTAAATCGCTTAAAATGTATACTTTTTACTGATGTAAATAAAAGTTAAACATTTATTACACAACATTAAATTTAAATAAATTTAGAAATACCAAGTTATGAAACCTGTTATTATAATTGAGTTGTTGTTTATATTGTATTACAGTTTCGTGTTATGCATTACAACCTTTTGGGTTAAATACCATGTAGCAATATATTTTATTTTTAATAGGCAATCCACCCAAACTAGGATGATTTGTGCCACCAAATTCAAGTCATTATGCAATTATATGATTTACAATAATATAAAAAAAAACATTTTTTTAAATGACAATTCTAGACAGTTTAAAGTTTCAACTGATTAAGCTTCAAAAAGATAACAATCGATCTATGAGTGGAAAAAATCCACGAAGAAAGAAGAAACGCAACATTCATTGAACGCGGTAAAGGTATGGCATTCAGTAAATCATATCTCCCTCGCGAAGGACAACCGAAAAAACATAGTCTATAGTGTCATCATCCAAACCTCACCCGTAGTCGGGATTTTCCACAATATCCATTCTGAAAAGATGACTAGTCACGTCCGCAAACGACACTTCCATCTTGTTCATTATTATTATATTAAACCATGATTTCAAAGCGATAGTTTGTCGGATTGATTTATATCTAGAGCCCTTATGTATACAAGTCATATCCCAATCCAACGCACATCGGGACCAAGTTTAACTTTGTTTGAAAGATCAGCTACTGTCTGGGAAAAATCAGATAAGGGACAACCGGCAGAACATTCTTCCTTTGCCAAGGAATAATCATATTCCTTTCCAGCGATACCAATATGTGAAGTAAAGCAATATTTTCAACCAGCCAAAAAGGTGTTATGTAAGTTTTAAGTAAAAAACATAAAAACATTTTTTTCAAAATTTTGCATATGGTAATGGAACTCTTTCCAACTATACCATGGAGGTCGTCATTGAATCGCACTTATTGGTTAGTTTATGTGTGAATTTCGTGGGTGTAATTCAGCTGTCTCAGAACAGACAGAGAACCTAGTGAGATGGCTATAGGCAGTTTGTCTTATGTATTGTAGAATAATGTAAATAAATAATAAAAACATAAGCCACATTTAAACTGTGCAAAAAAATATTATCATATTAAATTTGTTGTTGTATATAGTACCAGCAGGTTTATTGTCACATTGCAATCTCTTCCAACCATACAGATAATTTTATAAGAGGCATTTAGTTAAAAACCTAGATAAAACTGTTTTTAAAAAATGTGGGTACTAACAAGTAACGAACCCACAACTCCCGCTTCGTAAGACAAGCGTTTTACTAACTAGGTCTTACTAAAAAATGTTTTACTAAAACAATTTAATAATTATTTCACTTTCATATGAATAACGCGTTCAAATTGAATGGGTAATATCATGAATGAATGTTTTCTCAATAAGTTAACTTAGTTTTCTCCGTATACTTGCGAACAACACATTATGTTACCCTAATCTCTGTATAAATCATTATTCCGGTAATTCCTTCAACTTGGTAACAATCTCTTGTTACACAAAATATTTTTAATACTTATAACGTAAGCACAACCAAGTTTATTCTGTAATGCGTAATTGAAAATGATAAGACCACAAATTTGTAATGTTAATCTTAAGATTCAATATTGTGCTTTTGCACAAAATATTGAAGGCAGTTTGCAAACTCTAAGTTTCAAACAATGAAATGACTCGAAATATTTTAATTCAGACTCTTACAATATACCCAAGTTAGATATACTATAATTCATTATTATCCAGGGCTGGCTGATCTCTTAATGCAGTTTGTTACATAAAACGAGTTTCAATGGTCCGATACACACCTCAATGAAATTCTTATTAAACTAAGGCTGAGAAAGTATAATCATATTAGAAATAACTTAATTGGTTGAATGTCAGAAAAACGTACAAATAAACGTATTGTCACTATCAAATAATATTCTTAACCATCCCGCCACCTCCTTCTTATCGCGCCAAAAAATATTCTGCATCTTTCAAATCATGGATATGGGAGCTACGCTCAAACAGATTTTGTTTATTGTCCCAGTTTCCTGCATCTCTTTTTTTTTCGTCGTCCTTTACTGTACATGCTGTGAGACTTTGGAACTCGTTACCAACTAATGTTCGACTCGCTGCGTCATTGGCAAGTTTCAAAAAACAATCGATAAAATCATTCACTTCAAATCAGTCAACTTACGTATTTAACACCCGATTTTCCTTTCTTTTCCAACATCCCTTCATTTTGATGATATCTCACTTTTATTGTTATTTATTTATATATTGTTGGTTGAAAGATATTGCCAGCTAGTAATAAGCTCACCACATTATTATATATTCAAGTATCAATAAAGAAATTAATGCTTATTTAACCTCATATATATTTTTATTGTGAAATTGTAACTGTACATTTTTCTAAATACCTGGCAGTTCAAAATATTATTGTGTATCGATGTCAATTATTTTACTGTGCTGTGACAACTGACGAACAGTTGTATGTTTTGTGAAAAAATAGTGACGTTCCTCCAGCATTTTCACTACCAGCAATTTTTTTATCAAGGTAAGTTTCACTTTTATTACTTGCAAATATATATTTTTATTGTAAAGCAAAGTGCACTTTGAAGTATCAGTGATCAAACTGAAATTAAAACGGAGATGAAAATATCTCCCGTTTTCATTTCAAACCTTTGAATATTCCTTGTAAATTTTTGATTAAAATGAGGGTCTAAATAGATGACCTTTTATGATGTGGGCTATGAACTTTTTTAACAATCCATCTATATTTTTCAATTTTCTTTTACATTTTTTACATAACATACAAACCCTTAATTATTTATTTTATCATCAGTTGTAAAATTATGTAAATAAATACTTTATAATAAGTTTTCGTTTTGTTTTTTAGTTATTATTTTGTATATTTTTGTTTGTAATGCATCGTTTAAAAAAAATCCATGTACTCGTATATCGCTTTTTAATACATATTTATTTTTCTTATAAAATATACAGCTATATAAACACAATAATAATATTAATATGAAACATGGCAAATTAGATTCAAGATCCAAAAAACAAGACAATGACCCGTTTCTTGTTGGACATTTTTTTAATTTCAATATATGGCTCTAGAGTCTAGACCATATTACAATACATTTTTTCATTTCAATATATGGCTTTAGAGTCTAGACCATAGGTTCTCAACCTTATTTTGCCCACCGCCCACTTTGAGAATATATTTTTTTCTAAAGCCCCCCATTTTTTTACTTGCGAATCTGAAACAGCTATTGCCACGATTATATTTGAACGTGTAATATTATATACTTTAGTCGTTAGATAGGATATGACCATATCCTATTTCTGAGTTTAAAGAAGACTGTTTCAATGAGAACAATTAAAACGCATACTTAATTATATTGAAAAGTATTTTTATTAACATTCAAAAGACATTGAATTTATAACTTATCTAATGAGAAGGTTGAATTTGATGCATTTTAAGAATCATTTTATGGAATCTTTAAGTTCAATTTTCATCCACTTCCCGAACTACCGAAATGTGTGAATTTTCGCACACGTGATAAAAATGATTAAAATACATACAATAACAAAAATTAACCAATATTAAAGTTTACTTTAGTTAGTAGGTACGTGATTAGCGTGTTTTTTTTTGTCGTTTTTAAACTATATTTTTTTAATCTGCCCACGCCCCTCCGTGCCATCTCAACGCCTCCCAATTTTCTCTGGGTCTTCTACTGCCCCCCTGAAAGTCTCAAACGCCCAAAAGGGGGCGTTATCGCCCACGTTGAGAACCTATGGTGTAGACCATATTACAATACATTTTTTTCATTTCAATATATGGCTCTAGAGTCTAGACCATATTACAATACATTTTTATCCATTTCAAACAACTATCTCAAGATTTGATAAAAAATACAGTGGGACTGCTGAAAAAAAAAACAATTCGAAATAAAACATTCCACTTAGCATTTATCATAAATGGAATAAAGAGAAATATAATAAAATCAAGTCAAAACCAAAGTTTTATATCCCTTACTTGAATCCACACGTGGAAAGCGCATCAAGGTTCGCGAGTCACATCCCACACTTTTCCTATGCATTTATGGTGGCATTTTTTTCTTGAACAATCGTGCTTCTTTCAGATACTTTAAACCTTGTGACATCTTAAAAAAGGCGAATGGCTTGCTGGTTTGTTAAAACTACGTGCCTTAAGCCGTTGTATGATATAAGTATTTAACTGCGCTGCGAATTATTTTCCTTTTCTCATTAAGTTGGACCTTAAGTTCGTCATCACTACTATTCGGCGGTCGTGGTCTATCGGTCAACATTCATACTACACAAGCGGGAGCTCTAGGTGCGATTGCTAACCGTTTCAATTCTGGACTGGTTTTATTTTTAGACCATTTTACAACTAAATGTATGTTTTTCTGATGTTTATATGCTACTTACCATAAATTCCAGCGCTATCAAACAACTCTAAAATAGCGCTTTATAAAAATTGCCTAAAGAAAAGCTGTAGCTAGTAAAACCTGCCGAAAGTCTTAGAACTTTGATCTCCTTTATATCAGAACTTATGGTTTGGTTTATTAATACTATGTAATTGCTGAACTGCTACAGTTTGAGCACAATAAACCAATACACATAGGCATCGTCTGCCCGCAAGACGGCTGACAATACTCGATCACGAAGGATTGTCTATCTATCAATCTTTCTTTTCGTACTCAGGTGTGTAACGGCTGGATAGGTTCCTTCGGGCAGTTCCTTCTTCATCACTTAATGATGTCGCACTCGTAATTTATAAATAATATTTCAATCTTCTATTCTTGATCGCGCTTGATGGGGATTTACGAGTATTTATCCCCCATAATAGCGTGGATTGTGGTGGGACCGAACTAAAATTAGGCCAAATAGTGCTATGTAAATAAAATATAAATTCTAGATCGCAAAATATTGCTAACTCATCAATATTTTCCAGACTGCAATGTTTCACAAATTTATTTTGACTGTAAGAAAATATAACATTATTATACAAGTATTTAGTCGCCAATTCAATGACAGATTAAATATTCATTATTATTGAGACTATTAATGTACTCGTATATAAATAAAACATTCTTTGAATCCTTTTTTTATTTGGCAAACTGAAAACCTTTATCTTAGAAAAGTAACTTGTGAGAGTGTGTATAAAACTAAAAATATTTTTTTTATTCATCACGACCTATGTTTTGTATGTATTTTTATTAATTGCCTTAAATATAATTTAATCAAAGCTTGATGATCCATAAAAAAAACGGAAATTTATTTCAAAGATAAGTTTAGGATAATTTATCCAATGAATTTATTTAACTTGTAAAATTGTATTATTTTTGCTTTTTCTTAAATGTATTTAAAGTTTCTTTAAATTAATATTGAGAAAAAAGTCTTCTGAATATTTTTGTTCAATTAATTTTAGTATTTTATTTATTTTCAGAACATCCACAAGGGGAGAAGCTTTGGTATTATCAAGCAAATCACCATGGAAATATGCACAATCATCACCAACTATCAAGAAATTTAGACAGCATCGGTGGAGGAAATTTAGTAAGAAACCTCGATAGCATCGGAGGGGGCAATTTAGTAAGAAACCTAGACAGTATCGGAGGAGGTAACTTGGTTAGAAACCTAGACAGTATCGGAGGAGGTAACTTGGTTAGAAACCTAGACAGTATCGGAGGAGGTAACTTGGTTAGAAACCTAGACAGTATCGGAGGAGGTAACTTGGTTAGAAACCTAGACAGTATCGGAGGAGGTAACTTGGTTAGAAACCTAGACAGTATCGGAGGAGGTAACTTGGTTAGAAACTTAGACAGTATCGGTGGAGGTAACTTGGTAAGGAACCTAGATAGCATTGGAGGTGGCAATTTAGTAAGAAACTTAGATAGCATTGGAGGTGGTAATTTGGTAAGGAACTTAGACAGCATTGGCGGAGGTAATTTAGTAAGGAACTTAGACAGCATCGGTGGAGGCAATTTAGTAAGGAACTTAGACAGCATCGGTGGAGGCAATTTAGTAAGGAACTTAGACAGCATTGGTGGGGACAATTTAGTAAGGAATTTAGATAGCATTGGTGGAGGCAATTTAGTTAGGAACTTAGACAGCATCGGTGGAGGAAACCTTGTAAGAAATCTGGATAGCATTGGAGGTGGAAACTTAGTGAGAAATGCTTATTTTCATAGAAATCATCGTTACCACAAAAATTTTGATGGAATCGGTGGTGGCAATATAGTTCGAAACTTAGATAGCATCGGAGGCGGAAACCTTGTCAGAAACTTGGATAGCATTGGAGGGGGAAATCTAGTCAGAAATTTAGATAGTATCGGGGGTGGTAACTTAGTCAGAAACTTAGATAGTATCGGGGGTGGTAATTTGGTCAGAAACCTAGACAGCATTGGGGGTGGGAATCTTGTTAGAAATTTAGATAGTATAGGAGGTGGAAATTTAGTGAGAAACCTTGACGGCATTGGCGGAGGAAATCTAGCATGATGGGAATCGAATAATGCTGCCACTTTCAACAGAAAACTTAACAGACTGGGCTCGGTTCAATGTTATGTGGATTTTTGTATAGATATAGGATAAAATAAAACAAATAAATTATTCTCATCACTATGTTCGTTTTTATCCCCTGAAATTAAAGTTTACCTTTTTAATTATATTATCCTTTTTCAGGTTTTAATGGATAGTTAAAAATGGGTCCTAATTCATAGTCCGACCTTAACGTTAATTACTAAATCTTATTTTTTAAAAATTATTATTGATAGTTAAATTTCGTAAAAAATGTCGTAGCTTCCTTAAATAAGGAAGTCACGTAGTTTCGTTACCTCATTTTAATGTTCAGAGCGTGTGAAGCCCAACTTTGAAATTAAATCACGAAATTTTGAGGTAAGAAATTTGTGTTTCGGCTAAACTATGAATTTGGGCCAAATGGACTATTGCTCGTGATAAAATGAAATAAATATTATTTTTTTCAAAATGTTACAAAGTAACGTGGAAATACAAGAAGAAAACGGGCATGATTGTGAGGTAACGTGCTGGACTTTCGTGTAAAAGGTCGCTTGTTCAAACTACGCTGTGGATTTCTATACAGAAGGTCGCCTGTTTCAACCTCACGCTGGGCCTATATGCAGAAAAGCGTAACTTTATTCTTCAAATGCATCTATTCTACTTTTTCATTTGCTCTTAGAGTTCACGTTCTGCGCCGTACATACTCGTAAATACTATATTACGAAGACAAGAGACTAAACCAATCTCATTTTCGTCGTGGTGGTGATGGGTCAACATTTCCATATATATTATTTTCCAGCTTTGACATCGCATTCGTCATGTTCTCAAAGTATTGACAACGTTTACACAAATAAGTCATGAATTGTTAGGAACTAACATGTTCATACAGTGTCCAAACTGGTTGTCCGGTCTATTGTATTAAGTCTTGTTATGCAGGTGTTGTAAATACATAATTGTGGAATAAAATATTTTGAAGTTGGTCCTACGAAGATCGTGCAGCCTGACGAGCTGAGTTTTAAAGAGCATTTAATGGTTTGATCCACAATACCTGCTGGCCTCCATGGCCTAGTTGGTATAACGTTTGTCATTTATACAAGCATTTTGGATTTGTTTGCCTATAGTACTTGACAAAGGTTTCTATTTTTTTTTTTCATAATAAATGACAATTTATCTATCGCCGTTTAGAGAGCAAATTCTCCTCACATGGGCTCTAATTCGGGATTCGAACCCACTACTATTGATATATTTAAAAAATAAGTTTAGTAAAATAATACGAAGGTAGTGGTTACGCCCATTAGATTATGTCCAGATGCTCAGGAAAACATATTTGGTTAGAAAACCGCAGAAAAACTTACCAAGAGAAGATAAACTACAAAAAAATCTTTGTTGATATTCCGATATATGTTATGATACTAACACATAAATAAACAATTTAACTAATTTCTCGTTGGTTAACATAAATTCTCTTATCATAGGCAAGTTTTATTATGCAATAATTTCAATCAAACCAACAATAATACATATCAACAGGACAGTCAAACATATTTATGTCACCAAATAACTAATAATGTATCATTGGAATAAATTGTCATCAATTAAAAAAAATATATATATATTTCTTTAGCCTTATTAAAAAACAGTAAAAAAATATTCATAAAACCTTAGAACCCATTGGGTATAAACTGGAATAGAATGCTGTCATTAATGTGAAAAAGAAACAATTGAAAAAAACTTTTATTTGTTAATTTTATTGTTACTTTAACACTTTCATGTAAAAACACATGAACAATTTATTACTTTCAAGTAATTTCTTCCAATCAACCAGCTATTATTTCAAATTTATTATCTACGTCCATGACCGTGTCTTCGAGTAATATAATATTTAGTAAAAGTAACAAAAAATAAAATTAAAGAAAATCTCATGGAAAATACAGATAAGGATGATATATAAACGCATGAGTTAGGGACAAGTAATATTTTGATATAAATAATGTTTTTTTATTCTAAAAATTGATAAAGATCCAAGCACTTCTGACCAGTTAGAAAAATCGTTCCGAAATCGAGCCACATGAACCACAAAAGGGGTTGTGTAAAATAATTTAGGAAGTATTGGAATACAAAATATCTTACTATCACCAGAATGAAGGGACAGTTCATACTCGGAACTTTTAAACACATTTCTTACAAAATATTGTTTTTGGATTGGATAATAAAACCAAAAGTATTGAGATCTGTTTCCTGAACCTATTCCAGAAGAACATGGGATGATTGTAAGACTGTTTTAGATTATTTTTGTTTGTCAAACATTATATTATATATTTGTTGAACACAGTTACAACCTGACTGGTTTATGTCCACGTGAAAATCTCCCCTAACCAATCTGAAAGATGTTAAATATATATTTCCCTACAGTCACTACCTTGTTATCAAACATTATATTATATATTTGTTGAACACAGTTACAACCTGACTGGTTTATGTCCACGTGAAAATCTCCCCTAACCAATCTGAAAGATGTTAAATATATATTTCCCTACAGTCACTACCTTGTTATCAAACATTATATTATATATTTGTTGAACACAGTTACAACCTGACTGGTTTATGTCCACGTGAAAATCTCCCCTAACCAATCTGAAAGATGTTAAATATATATTTCCCTACAGTCACTACCTTGTTATCAAACATTATATTATATATTTGTTGAACACAGTTACAACCTGACTGGTTTATGTCCACGTGAAAATCTCCCCTAACCAATCTGAAAGATGTTAAATATATATTTCCCTACAGTCACTACCTTGTTATCAAACATTATATTATATATTTGTTGAACACAGTTACAACCTGACTGGTTTATGTCCACGTGAAAATCTCCCCTAACCAATCTGAAAGATGTTAAATATATATTTCCCTACAGTCACTACCTTGTTATCAAACATTATATTATATATTTGTTGAACACAGTTACAACCTGACTGGTTTATGTCCACGTGAAAATCTCCCCTAACCAATCTGAAAGATGTTAAATATATATTTCCCTACAGTCACTACCTTGTTATCTTAACACTCAAATTTAATATATTTATTTTTTAATATTTTTAATCCGTCAATAATAGTGGATTCGAGTCTCAAATTACAACGCCCTTGAGAGTATGCTCTCTAAATGGGGTTATATAAACTGTAATTTTATTATATTATGGAGTCTCGTTTGTGCTCCCTGATGATGAGATGAAAGCCTTAAAACCGGTAGAGTTATACCGTTTCAAAAAGTGGAATAAACAGTGTTTGATAAAACAAATTACAATGTAATTTTATTTATTTGAGTGAAAAAATCAGACTAGTCTAGGTCTCAGATTATTAACCATATAGTTAAATGGATCGGGCAAACAGATCGCGTTATCTCAGCTGAATTTTCAAAGTGGCTGGCCCTACAGTACTATTTCATAAAAGACTTCCTTTGGAGTATAGGCAGGCGACGGTTTTCAATATGATTCGTAAGTTCACGCTATTTAAGTTATGTTTTATTTAAATACAGACGCCCTTGTAGTGATCTTATCTTGAGATATACAACCTGGCGGGTTTATTGCTATGGAGCAATATTGTCCAACTAACCAGAAAAGTTATGCGATAACCAGGATGAAACCCTTTTTTTAATATGAGTACTAATGGAATTTGAATCCGTCAACCAGGTTACAATGCATATGTTTTGTCAACTAGGTAGATCCACTCGTCGATATAGAATAAGATAAAAATATGAAACAAACCGTAATTAAAATGATTTAGTTGAAAAATCATTTTATTTAAGACACCTTACTTATCAAAACTTCTTAAGAGAAAAAAAATGACAGGCGTTAATTAAAAAGAGATGAAAGCTCCTCCATCTCGATCTCATAAAACTCCGTTTGAATTCCATAAATTCGAAATACACAAATTGAAATATCTGCGCTTGACCCAATAGAAAAATAAATCCTAACATAACAATATTCTAATTAGAAAACTTTTTCTTCGAATTCCAAATTGGTTAGGAGCTCAACAAGGGTAAGATTGAAAACCATTTTTTATTAAAAGGTAATTTTATAAAAACAAATCAGAAATTTCTGAGTTTTTGATAGTGTTTTTTTTTAATTCTAAGTTCTAGTACAATATTCAATAAATATTCTTTTTCAACTGTTCATGTTAATATTATATGTTCATATTAACTATCAATCTATTTTCCTTTTGCGGTAGGCAGAGAGGACTAAGCGCCAGATTTATTTTACCATTGCATATTTCTTCACCTTCTCCACATCCATACAGATACTTCTGTTTATGTTGTTACTCTTTCCTTATTTTTAAATTTAAATCACTTGGTCCAACTATACTATACACATATATTTGAGAAATATAAAGACTTATATTTGTAAAAAGGACAAACCATAAATCCCACTTTTTTCAATTTTTGTTCTTAGCTTTAACAACCTTCATATGGTCTAATTTATGACAATGGCGCGCCTGAAAACAAACTTATAACGAAACACTCGACACCCTGTATGGCGAAACTAGGGTAGCAAAAAATATTAAAATTAATCAACTCCGCCGACTTTGTCACTTATACTGCATGCAGGACATTAACCCTGCAAACATTACTTTGTTCAGCGATTGCTGAATGTTGGGACAGAGAACTGCCATACAATGGATACAACCCATTGAAGGAGGGATGCTGCTGAGAGAAATAAGTGGCCGAGAATGCTGCAGGCAGTCAAGATCCATCCTGGGTCAATGATGATATTGGTTAATATCTATAAAAAAATATTCTTCTTCTTGATGTACATCTACATTGTTCCGAAAATCTTTCCTGGGAGGAGAGCACCAACTGTATCTCCGCCTTAAAAGTGACCTTGCTGACATGCCATGTCCTTAGTGGATCTCATACGTATGGAATTTTATCACTGCCTTAAAACGACGATCCTACGAGTACTAGTACAATCTGCACAAACCTTTTCTTGGACAAATTTATACAAAGTTTTTTAGGCTCTTTATCCCTTGAATAATTTCCAGAAGCTAGATCAAGGACTTGAATTCAGATAAAGTATAAATATCAAGTCAGCTTGGAAAGGGATGAATGAAGTTTGGTGGACCGAATTATATAGTAAGATTGTTAAATATTGGACAAAACGGGTCGATATCTTATTCCAACAGTATAGCTGAAGGATTTTACTGTGCTTTTTTCTCCATACTTTAAATACCTGAGATCTGTGTGTGACATTGTTTTAAGATTTGGCTATAAGTTGGGAAAATAAAAAGTACATTAAGATTAGGGGAGGACCTTAAAAGCAGTACAAATAATTTTCATCGTGGCCCAGCAGTTGAATCGTTATATCATTGGCAATATAGGTAGTGCCACGACCAAAATACTCCAGTGTTATACAATGCATTCAATTTTAGAGCAGATTGATATTGTGTCCTGTAAAGTATAAATTTAAATAATGATGAAAAATCATTGATACATTTTTCTTTTATTCTTGAAAGTCTTTCGTGGTCGATGCGCCAAAAATATTAATGCATGATTTTATTAAGTAAAAATACTTTAAATTTAAGTTGTCAAATGTAAAAATTATAAATATTATATGCTGCCAAATATGGATACAATATTGTTGTTTTGTTTATTTGAAGAATTATTTTAATGGTCGATATCGATCATTAAAATGTTTAAAACATGTAGAAGAAATAAAATATTCCCTCAATTATAAATATCCTCTGTCCATTCAACATGTCCCATCTACTCGCACTTAATTCTCCATTAATAAATAGTCACATATCTGAATTCATTGTACAAAACTCCTTAAATATTAAGTACTTACGAGTATGTAGTTCTTTACATATTCTTATACTGCCTCAATTCTTTTAATTGCTATTGGCACAAATCACCGTCTTTATATGATCGAATGTCTAATTAAATAATAATAATATAAAATAAAATTTACAGTGCACGTGAATACCAAATTTCAGAAGTTGTAAAAAGAATGAATATTTAATTAATAACATGGCTCGCACAAAATTGTAGTCAGAAACAAGAGTTGAAACATACAATACAACCACGCATACACACTCAACAAACCCGGGTTCAGAAGGCCAGGAGCCATATATCACGCACATACAAAACAACATGTACAAAAATTAAAATATAATATTTAGAAAAATAAAACAAAACTCTAATAATCATATTTACCTACACATAAATAAGAAAGTATTAGAGGTAAAATCCATGAGATTCACGCCGTAGTTACAGATTTATGGTTCGAATACACAAAAACGCTCTCTGAGAGATCTTCTACAGATATTAAAATAGTATCCAAATATGTCCGAGAATACAACTCGGACTCATTATCCAATCGATATAATCTAAGTATGAGAGAATATGAGTGATAATTAGTTCTATAAATCTCGCGTATGAATATATGCAGCAATCTCGTACTTATTGAAAGTATTTGGAAGTGAATCCATTTAAATAACTTAGGAGTCAACTCAGACATATTTGATGATCAAAAAGTCTCATTTTGTTTTACGTAGGTATTTAAAAAACATTCTTCCATTTATCCATATTTTGACAATTCATACATAAACCAAACAATATCAAGACCTGCTAAAAGAATGGTTCACAGCAGCTTATTATTGCTAACATTGGTATTGTGGAGTGGAATGGAAACGTGGAAAATTAATTAAAGAGTCCGATGAAATGCAGTGCAAATGAGAAAAATATATAGTGTATCAATGTATGACAAAATAAGAAATGTTATTATAAAGGAAAAAATATGTGTTAAGTAGGGTAAAAAAGAGCACGTTAAGGTGGTTTGGACAGGTTGAACAGATGGGTAATGAACGGTTGACTTAACAGATTTATAATACAAATATAAGCAGGAGGTGGGGTAGAGGACTGAGAAACGTATGGCAAGACCACATCAATAATAATTTAAAAGAAGGAAAGGTAAGGAGTAAGATAAACAAAACGAGCTGTGTGAGAAGTTGTATAGATGTGCAAGAGGCATGGAAGTATGCCGTGATAGAAAGTTTAACTTTTTTAAAATTTATGTTTAGCTAAACAGGAAAATAGCGTGATTGTATGTATACATGAAAATATTTTTTTTCCCTACAACTACTCCCAACTAAACGATTCAACTGTTGCGCCAAGTTTATAGTCTGTGTCGTTGCGTGGCGTAAATAATAACCAAAATCTATACGAAAGTTTTCAATCTACGAGTATATGTGAACCGTGGTTAAATCTCGATACATACTATATTTACATCACAAATCCATGAATAAAAAAACTTCTACTCGATTTTCTACAACACTAGTTACACACTTCCTTAAATGTGGAAATATCGCTTTTTATCTTACAAAATGACTGTTAAAATTTCATTCCCAAAGGATGAGGATAGAAAAATATTTAAGGCATGTAAATTTATGGGCCCTATCAATAATGTCTATGAATAAATAAACATTGAAAAGAACCAAGTTACATATGGCATATGGTATTTTTTACGGTGAATGGTTTTATAGGCCAGAACCAGAGAGTATTCAGATATAAATTGTACTTTTGAATGCAAAAAGGATCAAACACACATTTTACCTATCTTGAGATGGCTGTGGAAACATAAAGTCATTTAAAGATTAACGATTGTAATTTTTTTAAATTAAAACCTTTTAACAATTTGGTGGGTCTGTGGATATTACTAAATGGCAATGAATAAATATTTAAAAATATGATTTTGATTTTTAGGCCACCGCACCCGCAACTTGGATGCCCTGGGAGGTGGTAACCTGCTGAGGAACACGCGATACGACTCCATGGCAGGGCTCACCTTCGGAGAGGACAAGAGGTTTACCGGACCCAGGTAGGATATGTTTATTTTAGCAGAATCTACACATAGTTCAATCAGTGGAAAGTGGGACTATGGGACTATATTTCTTCGTAAGACGTTTCTAAGCGGGTTTTTGTTTAGAACAGCAATACGTAAGACGCAGATTTTTTTATAGAAAACAATAGTAAAAAATAATTATTACCCATGTTTGGGGGTGAAATATGTACGTGAAAAAAATCTGAAAGGAGCCGAATAACTGCTGTGGAAATACGTGCTTTGAGACGAATATAGGGAGTAACAATGCAAGACAGAATACGAAATGAAAAAATAGGGATGAATGTGAATTTAAGGCTCTTCTGTGAAGTAAGATGAAGAAGAGCACGCTATGATGGTTTGGTCATATGGAATGAATGAACAAAGAAAGACTAATAAAATATATGATATATTTAAAGCGTAAATGTGACTGAAAGGCGTGTGAGAGAAAGACCTACGAATGTATGAATAGATCGAGCGAATTATATTATGAAAGAAGGAAACGTAAACAGTTAGATAAATCGTAGTTGCATGAGAAGGTGTATGGATAAAGAAGAGCTGAATAATGTGTGTTGATAAAGAAATGTCTGGCACTTTATCTTCTCTGCCTTCCCTGACAGAGAAATGGAATGAAGGTATGTATGTATACAGGCAGTGAAAAACTAATAGCGACCAAATATCCAACTCCTAATTAAGTTAGAATCTCTCGAAAGATGTCCATAGACGATACTATTATATATTAAATTATCAGGCTAAGGCTTCTGACATTCCGGAAGAAGTCAATACTTTATAATTGAAGGATCAAGATAACAAAGTATATCTGCTCAATTCCCTCAAATAAGCCGTTCATACTTTTAGAGTACTAACTTTTATGTCAAATAGATAAGCTCTTATTTTGTTTGCATTTCGAAAAAGTTGAACTATGATAAAATACGAGTAATGGATTATTCATCGTGAAAAATATAATACATAGCATCCTCGCAACAAAAATGACCCAACTAAATAAAACTTTTTACCAGAACGAAAAAAGATTTTGATTTGAGAGTATTAACAGTTGGGCTATAGTGATATAAAGAATATAGTATTTTTATAGTGACAGAATGACACATTTTTTTAATGTGTCGCTTGCCTTACACGGAATTTGATATTTCGCAAATTATTGAAGCGCAAATGTTTACCAAATTTCATTCAAAACATTGTATAGCTACGAGTATGTTAGGTAATTAAAAGTTTGCTTTAACTAAAAGTTTATTTATTGATGTGAATTTTGAATTGAAAAATATTCGCAGATGTATTTCGACTGATCAAATATATAAAAAAATGTAGCACAAGAATATTATTTATGTTCATTTATGATTTTGAACTATTTAACTTATTAGTCAAGACTCAAAATGAACCTATTTAAGCTTTCGTGACGATCTCAGTGACGTAGTTGGTAAGACGCCTCTATTCCAACCTGGCGTTTGATGCCTACATTTTTTGAGGGGTTCAAGTATGGTTATAATCTTTGTGGTTGGTTGACAGAAACTCACTAGGTTGAACTGCATACAACGAAAGTGTACTACTGCTTCTAACTTTCGTAATAATATATATTAATAATGATAAATATAAATTGTTTTTAACGCATAACCGTGCTTCGACGAAGTGCTTGTTCTGAAAGCACTTTTCCAGTAAAGATTTCGTTAAGTACACAGATTCAGGTTTCTGAGAACTTGGTAACTAACATTTTACAGCTTCTGAGATATTTCAATTTAAAAGTTGAAACTTCTTCCAATATTTACTTAATATGTTCCTCCAAATACATATGTTCTCTTACTTTAATTAAAGCAATTGCTTATCAACCAGACTTTGTTTCATAATTATAATTGATATCAATTTGTCCAGTATTTTAGTAGTAACTTTAATGTAAGAAAGTAAAACGTGAACGTCTAAGAATACTAAATAGGGCTCAATAAATGCTGTAGAAATGCGTATACTTAGAAGAATACACGAAGTGACTATGCATGTCGTTGCTGGGCCTCGTAGTCGAGGATCATCTCGCCATTCCAATGCCAATTTAGTTGGAAAGCGAAGCTGTGCCGTGGAGTTTGTTTATTAAGTGAGTGAGCCGTTACACACCAGCAAACTCACCGGCCACGCAGCTCTACTGGATCCGATGGCACACCTGAAGTGAGACGATCAAAGCACACCAGCATGGTTTTTTTTTTATATATTTATGACATAATAAGGAATGAAGTGATTAAGGGTAAGCGTGAACTTAAAGGTTGATGTGTTGAGCAAGATGAAGAAGACTACTCTAAGATGGTTTGAACGAATGAATATTAATGTACAGTGGAAGGCGTGATAGAGGAAGCCCGAGGAAAGTATGGTCGGTTACGATGTTTTGAAAGGACAAAAAGAGGAGTCTTAGGAGCAGTATGAGATGATGCATGGATCTAGAAGAGGTGAAATATGGGTGTCACGAAAAAAAAATCTGGCGCTCTGTCCTTTCTGCCTACCCCAACAGGGAGATGGCGTGATAGTATGTACTATATGTATGGTATGTATGACTATGTTTTAAATGTAATGTATGAAAAACAACGTAAAAAAACTTAAAGATAAATCTCAAGGGAAATACGATAAGGATGTGAATTATTAAATATTTTGAATAAAATATTTTGAAATAAATAATTCTTCTTTCGTTCTTTCTTAAATATCGATATGGATGTAGTACACGTGATTGAGTCAGGAAGATCGTTTCAAAGCTAAGCCGAGAAAACCGCAAAAAAAGTTGCGTGTAATATGCGATACGTTGGTATACAAATAATTCTGCTGTCACCAGATCGAAGGGACAATCGATGCTCAGAAAGAAAATTCAACTTTTCACGCAGCTCAGTATCTGCGGACAGCTTGGATTTTTTAACACCCTAAAGAGGGTTGATAGACCGTGGAGATGTCTTCAATGCCGTATTTTCTTAAGCTATTGAAATGTGGATCAATATTAGGATACCTACATGATCATATTTTCTTAGATTCAAAATTAACCGAACACAAACAGTTTTGAGCCTCTCCAGCCTATCCAACAGCTCCTCACTAACACCGAGATAACGAACATCTCAATAGTTAATTAAGAGCAAGGTAAATTTTTGATTCAGCAAGATTCTGTAATATGTATGCATTTGGGAACTAACATTTTTTATTGTATTAAAATAGTATTTTAAATAAAAATACGACAAATTATTTTATGATAAATACCAAAAATAATTGATTTCATTATTTTGCATTTAACAAGTTGTGCCAGAAACCCGACGAAATATTATTTCATTTCAATCGTCTTTTCGAGGCGAGGTATTAAGTAAAACCAAAACATTACTCGTGTAATCTCTGCTTTTTCCGAATTTGGACTATGCGGACGTCTGTTATTTGGATACTACGGAGGAACAGCTGGAAAAGTTACTGCGTTTTAAAAATGATTGTCTAAGATTTATTTTCAGCCTGATGAAGTACGATCACATCACTTCATACCACTTATCTCGCCGAAAATGTTCAGCATCTTTCCGATCATGAATTTGCGCTACGCTCAAACAAAGATTGGTTATTGGTCTTCTCAGTTCACCGCTCTTCTTTTTTTACGTCGTTATTTATTATCCATACAGTGAGACTCTGGAACCAGCTACAAACCAACGTTAGACTCGCTCCGTCCTTAGCATGCTGTAAAAAACGACTGCAAAACTCTTAACTTCTAGTCAGTAATGTAACATGTTTCATTCCTGACTTTTCTTTTCTTTCAACCATCTCTTCCTTTTCTGTTGATTGATGATATCTCACTTTTACTTTTATTATGTATATGTTCATAAATTTCATTAAGATGAAAAATCATCTGAATTTTTTTCGACATGTAACTTCCTTTATTTACTTTTGTTTGGTTAGTTGGAGTAGATTGCCGCCTGGCAATTAGCCAGTCAGATTGTTTTACAACGAAGTGTCAAATAAATAAGTAAATGTGCAAACATTGAGAAACACTTGATGAAATACTCCACTTGAAAATGCATGAAAATGCAATTAATTGCTGTTGGTTTTGTAGCCGCAAGTAAATAATTAGAATTCTTGATGAACCGCTGAGTGGTGCATACATACATTAATACTGTAGTGAGTGGTACTATGTTATCTTAAATTAATAAGATGGCGTGCATGACGTTATCTTAAATAGTCCTTTGGAGCTTGTAGGCAACGAAAATGTAATTCTAGGCTAGTTTTATAGTAGAAATCTCTGACTCGGTTTACAAAATTTACCAAGATCAAAAACAGAAATGTCTTATACTCGTACTCGTACATGAACTCTTTTGATCAATAAAAACTTTTTTTAATATTCTGCAGTACACAAAGTATTTCATGTCAATTAACGTGACTTTTTAAGACAGAGTATAAAATGTTTTTTATAAATTTAAATACATGATCTCCTAGTTGGTAAGACACCTGTTTTCCAACCCGAGGGTTCGGGTTCGGTTTTGATTCCAAGATTTTTTTAAAAAGGGTTCCAGTCTAGTTTTCACATTAGGTTTGTTCATTACATATCTAGTTGGTTAAAATATATCGCTATATGACAATGACACCGCTGTGTATACAATGAAAATGTAATAAAATAATTGCAATAAAAAATATGCATATACATTTTTCTTTTTGTGACTAAAACCCTCATATGTTTGAAGTTTTTTTCGAAAATATGTTGATTTATAATTATTTTTACTAGAAACGAGGTATTAAAGCTAGTATTTTTCATATATTGAAAAGTATTTCGAATTCAAAGTTTTTTTTTCCAATTTAAACTCGAGAACTGAGTGTTCCGTCCAATACTCGAGAAAATTATTTCCCTTTTGCACGACGGTATAAGCTCGCATAAATAAAGTGATTGTTGCGTTCTTTAAATAAAAAAAAACGTTTAAATTTAGTTTAAATATTGCTATAATTACTCATAGATATCCCATATACAGCACGTTTCTGTTTCGATAAGGGTTAACATTTTAAGGGTTTATTATGCCTTTTCATAACTTTCAACGTTATAGGAGATAAAATATGTTCATTTACATTGCCTGCTTTTGATATTCAAGTAAAATATAGATAAGTAACTGAAACAAAGTGTTTTTGTAAACTTTCAGAAAATATAATATTTTCATTTACAATTTTTACTATTTATTGATAACTATGCAAGAACCAAAGAAAATTAAAACTTATAGAAAATTTTAAAAATTCTTTCTAGATGCTTATTTTGTCATTTAAGTGATATATGGATTAGTACCAAAAATATATATTTTTTAAATTTATTTTTATTTACAATACATGGTTAGCCCAATTATATTATACTTCATAGATGGTACGGATTGTCATAGTAAATTTCAAAGAATATTTGAACACAAAAAATAAGATGCTTAACTTAACATTTTTAAGTGTCAACAAACATTTAAAAATGTTAAATAGTTATTATTTTGGTTCATTTAAGTTGTCTAAAAATCAGCCGATAATTGACAAAGATCGCTTTTATTCGAAGAAATAAAGAATGCTTTGCCTTGTTTATTATGGGTGTTGGTTAAATGTAACGTATGGAACAATCAGAGTTCGTTTTTAGCAACGGTTCTCTCCAGTTATTAGTGAGTCAAATAATCTTTGGAAAAAAATAACTTACTTATTCAAGAATGAAATCAATTAATTTAAATATTTAAGAAAGGTACGTAAAATCACCAAACCAAAAAGTTAATATTGTGACAATAGTTGATCACCTCGTTATACGTGGTTTTTTTTTATTTATTTTCATTATTTTGTGAAAAATATTATACGTAGTACATCTGACGGGCTTATTGCTTTACAATAGTTTTTCCCAGCCAACTAGCTCATCTTGGATACACTAAAACATTTTACTCCATGACAGATTTTACAAAATAAAATCGTTTTAATTCAAGTAAAAAAACAAATAAATGACCAATCTCAAAACAATAATGATATAAGTAGAAAGCAAGTCGTTCAAGGATAAGGAAGGAAAACGAAGGATAATAGGGATGAAAGGATATTCTGAGGAATGTAATCTATTTTCAATTCTCTTTTAAACGTAAATAAGGATGGTACACATCAGACATTTCTTGGAAGTATGTTGCAGGTCGTGTCGAATAAACCCCCAAATGAGGATAGGTAAAATAATGAGTCGTGCGTTGGTATGCAAAGGAGTCTCTCATCGCCAGTTCGAAGAAAACGTTTGTGTTCTAAAAGAAAGTCGAATTTGTTGCAAATATATACGAGAGAATTGTATATTTTAATTGACTTTATACGATATTAGAGGTCTAAAAAATACTTATAGTCATACCTAATCCTTTAATATAAAAAGAGTATTGAGATTATTTAACGTGCAAAATAATGTCGATTGAACATGAAAGTTTTTGACCTAAGCAAATGGTATTTCGACCTTAGTAAAACTTATTTTGGGTTAACGAAGAGTAAAAATATAAATTATCTTAAAAACCAATCACTTTTGCTTAATCCGTTAGAATAAAGATCAATATTATGTATCAAATATTGTGTTTAGTACCGTATAAAAATGTTATGTTTTGCTGTTACCAATCTCTCTAAACCATAAGTCTGTAATGGTCCATGATAAAATTGTCCGTAGGTCGATCAAATAAACTGGACTCTAAGGATTTCGACTCCCATTATTTCTTGGTCGTTCTTTGGTTGTTTACTCAGCGGTTTGTCATGCTTATCAACACTTAATGCGTAATTATTATACCGCTTGTATTCCAAAGTTAGTAGACAGGTTTATAGTCTGAAGATATTTGCTGCAATACCCATTTCCCTGTCCATATATCATCTGCAACACCATGTTTTCAAACCGTAGTTCTCAAATTTGTACTTTTCATAGTATTTACATTTATTTTACAAACAATTTTAAGTGGACATGCTCGAATTAAATAGATGGGGTAAGGCAAGGAAAAAGAAAAATATGCTCAAATTAAATGGATTTGGGTCTGTTGCCTGTCATTTGTCGTGACCTCGATATATTAATTAGGCTTTTGCCTATATTTTACTGAGAGCATATGAATATTAAAAATAGTTTGATCTTTTGCTGATTGTTAATTATTATTTTATTCATTTGTGAAAAATTGTGCTTTATGTATTACTTGAGTCAACCCTTAGTGTACTGCATCAATTCGAAGAAACTGACAGTCCATCACACATTATCGTTCGTTATATTATGAAATACGTATTTAAGAAATCGCGAACACTAAGCAAATTCTCGAGCAGATGTCCCTGTTGAAGATGAATCATAACACTACTAACTATAGATTCCCGACAAGTATTATTCAATTGAAAATATCATATTTAATTTATTTTCTTGTCTTAACAGTTCCACCAGTAAATAAAAGGTTTACAAAATATTCACTAAAATGGTATCTACGATTCTCAAGAAATGTATATCACATGTATATCATAATTATCATTCTCAGTATTTCTCTACCCAATAGCCTATTCTTTATTATGTCACCTCACACGATCATCCTCTTCCTAGCCTCGCTACAATACCGACCAACTACTTGACTAGTGAACTTTATCCGTTTCATGCTCTCACACAGGGTCCCCATATTGCCGAGCTATAGTTCCATGGTTCATCATCTCAAATGGTCAGCCCATTGCTATATAATCGCCGGCTGATTCGTGTATCATATTTTTTATGCATACATACTCGTCCATACTAGTACAATCACGCCATCTCCCTGTCGTAGTAGCCAGACACGACAGAGCGCCAGACTTTTTTATTTCGGCGCAAACCACCGTTTCTTCTACGTCCATACACCTTCTCATACAACTTCTACAATATCTCTGACTTCTTACATTTCCTTCTTTCAAAATTTCATTCACTTAATCCTACCATACTTTCCTATGTCTCCCTCTCATTGGCCTGCTTCAAACAACGATTTAAAAAAATATTAAACATCATTTCAATGACGAAACGTGTTTCTCTATAACTTATTTATTCTTGCCATTTTCCATCTCCCTTCTCATTGCCCAGTCTTTGTTGATATTTGCAAATAAACATTTTACTGTTTGTTTTTTGTATTTTAATACTCTTTCCTTTGTAAACAAGGTTATAATCTATTACCAAGCAATTGGTAATAATCAGCTTAACTGTTGTATAATTGGTTGGAAAATATTGCCGTATGGCAATAATTTTACATTTGTTTATTTAACAATTGTCTAAATAAATGAATCATTGATTCAAAAAAATTACAATGTTGGTTGCTTTGATCTTCGTCTGATCCATTTTCTGTTCATGTACGAATATATACAAAAAATTACATAAATAAATAAATACGAGTATGGTGAAAAATTATTTAAAAAAATTGTACATTTTTTAGCCACGAGCATCTTAGGAATATTTGATATTCCAATTAAAAGCCAATTTATGGATCTGTTTTGTGGTAATCAAAACACTTTTCATTTAGATAACAAAAGTAGGAGTAAAATTCTTATCATGATATTTCATCCAATTAGAAATGTAATTTACGTTTTTCGCGCTGAGTAGAAATTGCCCTAGGGCTTTTCTTATTTAACTGTTATTTCCCTTGATATCGAGTCTTTCCTATTAAAATATCATATCTTACATTTGAACAACTTAACAGAAGAGAATGAAAATAACTAATTTAACAAATAAAATAATCTCATCACCAGCACGCAATCTCTCTATCTGATATCAAATTTCCACCTCATTCTATCCTGGGATACGTCTTTCGCTTTTGTCACGTCTACACCACCAGATATATCTTTTTTGATACTTTCTCAGTGTTTCCGATTTCTCAAATACTTTTTTGATAAATGTATGGAAGATATTGTGGGCTGTTGATATCTTTGAATTGATGCAGTACACCAAGGGTTTACTCATATTATGCGTACTTTTAATAAGGTTTCACAATTTATCAGGTTAATGAGAAGTTTTGGCAAACGAATTAAATAATAAACAACAATTAGTAAAAAGGACTGACCGACTTTTTTTATGTTCTTATGGCTTCAGTAAGATAGAGGCAAATGCCTAAATTACTGACAACAAACTCAGAACTATTTAATAAGAGAGTATCCACATTAAATAACTTATTTTGTATGTCTTATTTTTTCATATATATTTTGTACATACATTATACAAAATTGTCAAATAAAATAAATAATTAAAATACACTTTATCATAAATACTGTCCTATTTTTTAGGCTTTTTTCTGTCCCCTCTTTCAACATTTTATTTATTTAGCCGTGTCTCTAATTCGGGTTTCGATTCCAATATTATTGACAGATAAAAAAATATTACAAAAAAAAACACGTTTAGTGTAAGGATAGGAAGGCTATGGCTGCGGCTATTAGATAAGGTACTTTCCACATATGTTCAGTAAAATATTTGCTAAGAAAACCTCAGAAAACTTACCAAGGGGAGATGAACTACAAAGAAACCGTTATTGATATTTCCATGTGTGATAGTTATATATATGGTTTTAGGTGTCGTGTAGTGCATGTGTGAAGTTTTCTTATACAATCATAAATTGTGATAAGACCTCTCAAAAAGAGCTGCTTTCAGGTTATCTTAAATCTGCAAACATGTATACCATACATAATATTGTATATATTCCATAGATAAAAATTTACCATAAAATAGTAAAAGATTTACCATAAAATCACGCACAATCGGACACAGATAACAATATTATTCCTTATATTTCAATGTAAAAATAAGTGTTATCGATCATTTAGTTTTTTTGTTTGATATTATATCCATATCTGTATTACGAGTATTTTGTTATTAGATTTTTGTCATAGATCTCCATTTTTTTTAGGAAAATTAAAATGAAATAGGAGACTAGTGACAACTGTTTCGCTATTGACAAGATCATTGTGTGGTGAAACATCTGTCAGGATGTAGAACTATCGAAGCCATTAATTTTGTTTTTTCTAGAAATAATATATTTTCTTATTTCTTAGCTATCAGACTTTGTCCATCTACTGCTGAGTTTAGATCTCCTTTTTACACATTTATTGATCACTGGTAATTTACATTCCCTTGAAGCCATAAACTTGGACATGGTTATTTCTTCACCTTATTGCCTGCATCCCAGCGCTCCGGTGTCCGGTTCGTGATATCCACTGACGAATTTTAGAACCCATCTTGTCATCTGGTAATGCGAAGCACACATTGGCACTTATTTGCGTTCTGCTTAGTAACATCTTGAATCTTCATTGTTTCTCCAATTTATATATCAGAGACTCGCAGCAGATTACCAAGAATCTTGCGTTTACTGACAAGTTGCGCAACTTTCATTTTATTCATGATCACTTAATTAGGGTTCGTTTATGTGTTACATAGACCATTGTTGGTAACATACATTGGTTTAACACTCAATTTTTAAGACATATGTAAGTATCTAGTTTTTGTGTATGAAACATTAAAAGGCAAAGCCAAAACAGTTTTAAAATTACATTGCCTATTTAAAAAAATGGATACTATTCAAATACTTCCGTGACGAACTTCGTTGCCTTGTTGATAAGCTCGTCATTCTACCTGAGGGTTGAGAGTTCGCTTCCAGTTGATTTCGAGTTCGAAATCGATTTGAGAGTTTGAAATTCAGACTTATTACAAAGGGTTCCAGTTTAGTTTTCACTTGTAGTTTGTTTAACCCTTTCTGTTTTGTTGGCAGAGATCGCCACATATAAATAAACCCGCCAGGTTGTATTGTATACAATTAAAGTGTATTACAACATAAATACGATGGTATCTACTCGTACAAAAACAATTAAAGGTTCATATGAAATATTTAATAAAAATACATTATACTTAAATATACCTCTAGTAAAAATGTGTATTTATATGATATCACTTTTTAAGTGTTACCTTTGTAAGAATATGTATTCAATTTCATGATAAGTTCTAACAGAAGTTTTCGTATAACCAAATATTTCAAAATAGGTAAAACATAGCTTGAACCTTTTTTGAATATAATATATGTCCAAAATCATTGAAATCTTGTTTTGTTTTTTTTTATGATGACGCATTCATTTAGTTTCCTTCTTCAAGTGATTACCAAAGAAAAGAAAGATTCCAAAAAACTTCATAATTTATTATTCAAATTGTATAATCGATATCTCAGACGAGTCGACCATTCATTTTGGCATTTATTAAATAAAGTCATAAGCGGGCAAGACATCGAGATTTTGTAAATTAGTCACACATTTCAGTGGCTTAGCGATTTAGTATTAACACTTTATTTTTACTGAATTTAACTTTGTCGAATATTAAAAGAAAAATTTTAGCAAATACCCTTTAACATAACAAAATTTATAGATGTACTATATATTATTGTTTTATTCTTTTTTTATCTCCAAATGGAAATTTTTTATTTCTTAAAAAACTATATACATATAAAGCTATTTATCTTTTAAAATTTCGTATGAAATGAGAGAAATTAATACGAGTAAAAATTAAAAAACGAGTAAAAATTAAACGTAGATTTTTCTAATATTTGTTTATAATTATGTCATTGCTAAAATGTGCTCTTCAGAAATTTTACATATTTGGTTTCATAATTATTATCATTCACTGAAATGATTATTATCTAAATTAATTCATTTTAGAAGGGTAATAAAAACTGTGTTATATGAGCGACCTCTCATTATTTGAATATATTTTTGTAACAATTATACAGAAATTAAAAATCTTCTTGGGAAATGTATATCACATTATCAAATGCTTTTTAAACTTCATCTGAATCCTTGATTCAACGTTACGTTAGAAAATTGCGTCCATTTAATTTAAACGATGAGACAACATATATATTTGTTTGAGGCTTAAGTGAACATCGGGTATCGCGATTTTTTTCGGAGATACAGGTCATCAAAAATTTCACAGATATATAATATAACTTCAAAAATTTTCGGAGATACAGGACATTGAAACTCCGATTGCAAAGGAGTTATTACTAGTACTTCTAATTGGAAATAGAGCATTTCTTGCTGATTAGGAAATAAACTTATCACCCCGAGCGATGCATATGCATTAAATCTGTGATATGATGGTCCTTTATCAGGTCGCATGTGAAACTTTAATAAATATTTTGCATTCGATGAAATAAACACAGTTGATCGAAGGAAGTATTTTGAGTTTATATTTGCAAATATTTTAAGTATACGTCAAACAGTTATGTTAGAAGTTATTATATATTGTATAATAATGTAAATAACAAATCAAGATGCTGCGTATAAATACACTATACGTGCAATAAGCAATTTATTCACTCAGTCATTGAAAAATAGCTTTAATTTTTATAATACTTTTTTTTTTTCATATTTAGCTTTGTTTATAAGACTATTAAAAGCATCAACGTCTAAAGGTAAGTTAGATATCTCGAGTATTGTGAACTAATAATGACGTTAGTTAAAAAAAACGAATACATTTGTAATCCCTGCTTCAAGTTAGTCGCACACACAATATGATTACCCAGAAATAAGAAAAAGAAACATTTTAAATACGACAAAAAGTAAAGAACTCAAAATAAAAAAGCAATCATCAAATTGTATAACATAAAAGGACAGGCAAAGAATTTTGAAGTAAAATTCTTGTAGGACGGTTAACTTAATTTACTACCGAGCCTTTTTGTATTGTTACGGCACTGCCTTCAAATTATTAGGGATGGATATTTGTCTCTGCTTGAAGATAGGGGGAAAAGTGAAACTTAGTTTTGGCAGTCAATCCAAGGTATCATATCTAAATATAATTCTCATCAATTACATTAGATCTCTAGATGTGCGCGATTTTAAATTCATTTTGATTATTTAAAATGCTAACGATGTATTTTTTTACGAAAAGATTATTCCGAAACATATTTTTAATAAAATTAATCAAATAAAATTAATGGTCATCGAGGCTAGGTTGAAGGTAACATACACTCGAAAGACCAAGACATCACTTACTGGATCGTATGTTTTCTGAGTTGGAGGTAGTAGCGAGAAGGACTTAAAGGAAAAAGGAGATCTTCAGAAAGGCGTCATCGATCGAGATAAACCTATTTAATTAATTAATGATACACCATAAGTCTCCGAAAAATATTTCTATAGATTCTCCGAAAGATTGTTTTAGAAGAATACACCCACTTGGCTATGTTTGTATTTGTTTAAATAAAAATACTGAATTTAAATAATACAAAAACAAACATCAACTGATAAAGAATGAATGTGAACTTAAGGGTGATGCGTTAAATAAGATGATGAAGAATACGTTGAGATGGATTGGGCATGTAGAACGAATGAATGAAAAAGAATAACAAAACAGATATACAAAGCAGATGTGACTAGAAGGCGTTTAAGAGGAAGACCAAGGAAAGTATGGTTGGATCAAATGAATGAATGATATTCAATTGATATTCAGAATAAAGGAAACATATAATGTCGGTGAAATTGTAAAAGTTGCATGAGAAGGGGTATGGATGTGGAAAAGGCTAAGGATGTGTATCGCATTAGGAAAGTATTGCGCTCTGTACTTTTTGCCTACCCCGACAAGGAAATTGCGTAATTGTATGTATGTATACATATGAAATTTATGATAAAGGAATGAATGAGATCAGTTCATCACAGGCCTTGCCTAGTAAAGGAATGAATGAGATCAGTTCATCACAGGCCTTGCCTAGTAAAGTGGTTCTCTATATCCACAAAATGGAGGACTTTTTTTGCATTCTTATGAACTTGTACTTGACAGTTAGCCTTTTTTTTAAACGGTGTATATGTTTTATTATGAATAGTTATATAATAATAGAAAAAATATAATTAAGATTGTTTTTTCTTAATATTGTTCTTTTTATTACAATTTGCCTTACAATATGTTAATTGGTTTATGATTTTTAGACTCATAATCAAAAGCTGGTGTAGAAATATTTATTAAATATACGCCATGAAATAAACGAAAGTATCTGTTGAATATTCTGATATCCAAACCTCATTTTATCCTCTAATTTCTCTGAAAACTGAGACGGACATTTCAAGCAAATTCAAATATAATATTAAATTCATTAAATAATGCTTTTGCCAAAATAAAATTACTGAGAGATTCTCGAAATATAATTCATAACACTTTCATTATATTTCTAAAAACATTTCCATCCAACTTAAATCTATTCATTATAAATGACTAATATCATGTTACCTAAGATTAACTTTGTTTACTTAGGATTCCCAAGTATTTTTATCATTTGTAACTTTACTGACCGTTTTTAGAGAAATAATGAATTATGAAAGATTTACGAAGAAAATCTACTCGAATAATATAGAATGTGCGAAAGGTAAAAATTAAAAATATACGCAAGGGACACGGCGTGATGATATGTATGTGTATTATTATTTGACGTAGAAATTATTGATAATATATTGTTGAGTCCGCCTTACCTCCAATAGTCAAACAATTCTTCAAGAGCTTAAGCGTCCTCGTTGATGTTTCTCAACGTTTAACGATTCATTACATGCCAAGATATTATTCTAGAAGCGCTGTTGTGGTCTGCTTTCTGACAGCCTAGTCTAAATCATGGTCTTCATAGTTCGGCTATATTATAAAACCCATCCAATCACTTGGTCCTGACACTACTACTGATTAGGGTTTGCTGGGACGTGGAGTGACTTTTTAAATCAAATAATATATTTTTGAGCTCCATGGTCTAATTAATACGCTCGGGTTCATTATAACATAATTGATATGCCAAATATTTTATTGTTGGAATATTATCAACACGTACAACGATAGAGAATAGTCAAGCTACGTACTTACTTTAGTGATTTCTTAAACCCGAAGGCTCGTTAAACGAGGCTGAAGATATTGTTGTCACGCTCTTTAATTGGTCTATATCGCTAATGCTGACATCGCCGTACAAGTAAGATAACCTTCAATAAACTGTGTGAACTACATTTGTTTAACATCTTCATTTCCTTTATATTATTTCATTCTATTCTATCAGGTTCAGAAGTTCAATATATCTTAAAGTGGGTGTCTTTAACGTTGCTTCTAAAAAATTGTTTCATAAATCTTATTACTTTTTGTAAAGAAGTTCCTCGCCAAAAGAACGAGTGATCAAAGATGGGGAAGGCGATTATTTTTATTATATCGTCAAACACAGCTCCAGTTAGAAAAAGCTCGAGATGAAATTTTTGATCTAGTTAGAGGGTAAGTCATACAATTTTACGTTACTGTTAGATTTTTTATTAAAATTAAAGTTCTCGACTGCCCTGCGAAATCGTAATTTCATGCAATCCGATGAACAAATCATAAATATCGATATCGTGTCGTTCATTTGATAAACCATATTGTGTGGTCTGGCAACACATTTCTATGGTTATTCGGTTAAAAAATTTCAACTTGTCTAGGACGTTTTAGTGAATCCACTGTACGAGTATAGTCCGAACCTTACACTTTCTATCAATTGTTTCAATCTTTGTAGGACTCTTTTATTGGTGTAAATATACGTTTCTCTTTTAATGATAAATGTTTCGCTAATAATTCCTAGGAATTCTAGAAGTGAAGAATCCTTCAGCTACCAAAAATATAAAGTAATGTAATCGTCAAGATGGCACCTACATACGAGTACAATAATTGATTGACCTTATTTCTGAATTTAAAAAAAACAATTTTAATACATGCATACCAATTTTACATAATCTCACGCCATTTCCCTGCTACGGTAGACAGAGGGAATAGACATCCAAACTTTTCATTCATGACAAACATTCTTCCCTTCTTTATATCCATATTTCTCATAAAACTCCTTCTCCAACTTCTTACATTTTCTTCTTTCAATCTTTCGTTCATTTGGTCTAGCCATACTTTTTTTCTAATGCTACCAATTATGCTAACGTTACAATTTTTTTAGTTAGTCTGCCATCACCCATCCGTTTAACATGTACAAACCACCTCAACGTGTTCTTTTTCCTCCTACTTAACACATCAGTTTATCTCACATTCATCCTTGATATCGTATTCTGTCATAAATTGACGAATCACACATTTTTCTCAGTACACGCATTTCCATTGCATTCACTGACCTCTTTTCATTCATTTTCACGTGCAAAATACAACAATATATGAAGAAGTAAAATTGACAAAATCATCAATTGGGGGTGTTTGCAATACTCCATAGCTGCGTGATATCCTCTTTACGTAATATTATTCTTGATATTGATGAAAAGCTCTCCTCATTGAATTGAGGTAACATAAAAACCTCTCCATGTTTAAAATAACAATTAAGTTAAAAAATTCTTCCAAAATGTATTCTCCAAGGTGAGACCCTACTCAATGTGTATGGGAATTGAGAATTTTGATTGTTTCCGAAAACTATTTGGTTCAACTAGTTATATCTATTAAATTTTCAACAAAGTTAGCTCCGATACAGAATTCTCAAAATTAACGAGCATATGGGAAGAGCCTTTTGTTTGACGAGTGAATACAAAAATAAAGCGAGTGGCGGACAGTGTTCAATCAAATACCGTCATCACATTTTACAACAAAAATGAGTCAGTCACAAAATTTGTTTATTTAATAATTTATAGAGAAATTTTATAAACACATAATTTGTGAAAAACAATAGGTAATTTATTGTGGACACACAACTTTTATGGATCTGGGTGTGTTACCTTTCATTTGTCACGTCCCCAGTAAACTAGGCTTTGGTCTGTATCTTATTGAGGACATATAACATGGAAAAATAAATTGATATTTCTTTCCGATTTTCGATTATATGTACAATACTCCGTTGCATACTCTCACAACTCGATATACAGTGACACTCAATTATTTATGTATATATCACGTAAATCAAACCCCTCACACTACATTACTCCAGACAGACCAAAAAGTTCATTCCATAATATGTCGCACATAATCACAAAAAACACTCCACACTCAAGAATTCACACAAACCTTTAACCACAAGTCATTCCTCCTGCAAGCCCAATTATCCGAATTCCTGTGGCAATAACAGCTACGCTCCAATCAACTGCCTAAATGATTTGCCCCTTTTGCCTTTATTGAATTCGGCACCCCATTGTACTCGTATGTCATGGGAGCCAAATAGGCATATTGCCTTTAGGCAAAATATATTATAAATCTAGGTAAAAGATGGTGAACATTTGATCAGTTGCCATGCGTATCATGTGTCTTTGCTGAGTTTGCATTTTCTTTTTTTCTTGATGAAAGTACCAGATAATATGTTTGAAGCGTAAGTTGGCTACGTTTAGGACCCGGTAACTCCCTGAAAAGTGCCGACTGACATAAAGCAAAATATACACCTTTAAGAAAACATTTACTGAGCACATTTCGAATTATAAGGAAAATATACCCTAGTTTTATATATATTTTTAATAATATAAACATATAAAATGATGTGTGTGATTTAAATATATAACTATAGGTTTATTGATAGTAACATAGTATTATATATAAATTACACATATATTTTAAGGCAACAGAAAAGAACACATATTTAAGAGAGAAGCTATCAAAAATTTTCAGATCAAGGTAGTATTTTTAATTTACCTGTGCTCAATGACATTTTAAATCCTGATATTAACATAACTTAATACATGCAATTGTGCCGTTTTCTTGTCAAGGTAGGCAAAGAGGACACACCCTTGCCACGAAATACTTCCTTTGATCTCTTATTCCTTAGTATTCCTTCCTTTAGAATTTTATTTATTTGATCTTACCATACTTCTTTCGGACTGCTTCTCTCACCTTTGGCTTATAAATTTGTCAGTTTTTTGGTAAAGGGGAAATGACGAACTATAACGAGATAAATAGGGAACTTCATTTTTATTTTATTTTAAATTTACCGCATGTTCTTTTAATTAAAAACAAAAATAGTCACAATTCTACTTTTCAAACTCCACATTTTTTTGTTATTCACAACCGTTTTCAAGACAACCTGAGAGACTAAATTTGAAAAAACAACCCCAAAGTTATTATTTTCAAAATAACAAATTTTTTTAAGCATCTTAATGATAAATTAACACTTAGTGAGTAATTTCAGTAACAAGTATGTATGTATAAGGTTAAGTCAAAAACAGCTTTTTTCAAGGATTTTTTTTCAGAAAAATAAAATCTAGTTCTTTTCGTTCCAAAATATAACGATATTAATTCCTTAATACAGTTCTGGTTCCCTTCTCAATCGCTTTGCTATCCGGTAGAAGGTTTCGATTTCCTTTCAGACCGAATCCTGTTTTTGCGACTGAAATTCATAATTACTCGATAAGGAACCATTCTGCAACTAAACCCGCTAAATCCTAAAATGTTTTTATTTTACTGAGACATTTTCGTTACATACACAGGTTTCTGTTAAAAATAGTATCACATAGTAAATATTTAATTCGTTAATTTTATCCTAATTTCCCCCAATTACATTTTATTTAGATATAAACATCATTCCAAGGGCCCTCTTTTAATTTTTGTAAGACAACTTTGAAACACTAGAAACAATTATCGATTCGGTTGAAAAAGAATCTGATAGTGTTTAGAAACCTTAGATGACAGGTTATTAAATTAGTACACCTTCCATTAGCTACAATAGTCCCTCGTTATCTATGGGATCTGTATCCGCGGTTGACCTATCGCCTTTTTTTTAATCTCGTCTGATCAGTGCCACCAACGATGAAGGCAGACCTACGAAACACAAGATTCATCTCAAGTTATCCACATGATCAGTCGCGCTCCGCCTCACGCTGTCATCGCATTGTTCCCTATATCTCAGTTTGTGTTTAAATTACCCATACCAATTTTAATAGTGCCTTCAATAGGCAGAACTAGTGTTGCTTGTGACTCAGAGAGTAAAGCGCTTGCAATATGTGAAAATCTAAAATATTTTTGAAATAGTAACAAACGAAAAGAAAACAATCGCTCCCATTGCTAGAATGCAAGAAAAGAACGAATCTGCTGTTTGTACCCAAAAACGAGAAGGAATTCGTTCTACTTTTGCTGTTACACCTCAAACTGCAAAAGTTACAGAGAAAACAGAGATTAGAGCGTTCAATATATTTAATGAAAACGACTGTCTTGTATGGGACTACTTAAGTACACAGTAATTTGGAAGGGATTCACTTTTATCTGCAGATTTCGACATCCGCGTAAGAGGGCTTAGAACCTATCCCTCGCGAATAAAGAGGTTCTACTATATTGTATTTTGTTAAAGTTCAATATTCCGGAAGCTGACAATAAGGAAATAATTTTATTTTTTACCCCTTTGTACTTATCTACGAGTATTTGATCAAATTAAAAGTTTATTGTATTAAATTTCAAATAATTGTGCCCAAAGTAGAAATAATACATATGCTCGTATACTTGTTCTAAATAAGCTCACTGCTATTTGCTGATTTTTATGTGTGGGAAATAAATGTTTTATTTCATTTCACGTTAGCATCTTTTGAATGTATACAATAAATGTGTACGCAAAAAATATTGCGTGAAAACGTGGGCGTTTCCAATTATTCTGTAACTTGCAGAGAAGATGTTTAGAAATATAATATTTTAAGGCAAAGACATATTTTTACGAGTATATCACAAATTTCTTGGCAGGTATTGTATCATATTTTTACGAGTATATTATAAATTTATTGGCAGGTATTGAATTGTATTTTTATTGTGTACAGTATAACCAGGCAAGTTTAACGTCATATGACACTCTTTTCCAACCAATCAAAAAATGTGTCAAAGAGGCTTTAAGTAAAATTCAGATTAGAACCATATTTTTTGGTTCCAGCGGAGATTTAACACTAAACCCCGGTTTGAAAGTCTTTCTAGCCAATAGCAAAATACTTTTTTTTATACAATACAGATTATTCATATTGAATGTATCTCCATCGCTTAATTGGTAAGATGCTTGTCTCGGGGGTTGCGGGTTCGATTCCCGTTCGTATTCCATTTTTTATAGCAGATTCCAGTCTGGTTTTCATTATAGGTCTCTTTAACATCTCTCTGGTTGGTTGGAAGAAATTTTCATGGGACAATAACCCCTCTAGATTATACTGTATACAACGAAAGTGTGATACAAAACATCTTACTTAAAATTCAAAGCATGTCAATTCGAGCAAAAGCATTTCTGTCAATTTTCATTTTCATTTGAGAAAAAAATATTTATCATTTTTAATCAATGCCATTTTGAAAAGACAGCATCAATTTAAGTTGTTCTTATTTAGGTTGATATTATTCTTCTGTGTCGTTACCGTAATGCTGAAGAACCTGGCCCACTCTGAAATTGCTGTATGTCGTACACATTCCTCTCCAATCCTCCCGGCATTCCGCTGTCTGTAGAACATTTCGCACTTGATTACAGCGCTAAGGTGATCTACTTCTGCTCTTGCGACCCTCCACATCGCCAGTGACCACAAGTTTTTCCATGCCCTCTTTTCCGTGAAATGTGATCTTAGAATTGAAGAATGCGTCGAGTATATAATGTTGATTGCTTCCCGATATGTTAAGTTCTTCTAGTAAAGAAAAAAATGTTCGTCGTTCTGTCCATATAACACTTAGGTCAAAAAGCTTCCAGCATGAACGAGTTAGAGCATGTATGCACAAATACCACGCAAGCACACATTTCAACTGCATGGCCAGGCGATTTTATGGTTAAAATTTGATACGTGACTTACGGGGTATTCGTATTTGTCCATACACGCTCTAACTTTGTTACGCCAGAAACTTTTGGACCATAGTGTTAAGTTAAAACTAGTCTATTTTTATGTTTGAGAAGCAACTAAAAAGTACAGTGGATCAAAAATCTCATTAAAGAAACATATTCAGCACAAACCTGATGTAGAAAATTGACGATAAAAAATTGTTTGCCATATATGCCCGCAAAAACTTGAATGGGAGAATTTAAAAAAACTTTCGATTTTTTGCAAGCTCTTCCAACTCTTTTCCATGTCCTCAAATTCACTCAAAAAACTTTTCAAATTCAATCAGAGTATTTTCTGCTATTTCAGATATTTTTAAGAGACACGGAGAAGTTTTCACGCCTTAAACTGATGTGGTAAATTGTTTTTGACAGAAGAGTTTTCTAAATATTTTATATTCAGATAAGAATATGGTTTCGATGGAATTGGTAGAAAAAATTCTGAGAATGTTCTCTTAATAATAATATCACATGGTGCATCAGAAGGCGTCAATTCATTTAGATAAATTATCCTTTTTTAGTTTCTTTTCACATGTTTTATATACTTGCTCTAAAATTGGTTTTCAATTGCCAGCCTGCATCTGATTGGATCTCGACATATTTTCACTTATTCTTTTACAATGGAAATGTTCATAATGTTTTTTCCTTATAATTCATATTATTCCGTCTAATCATTAGTGTATGTTTGAAAACTGTGTAACAATAATAAATAAAGTTGAGTGCAAGTATCTTATTTATAAAGTATCTTAGCAAGTTTTCTCAAATTGACAAAAGTAAAAGGAAATTACTAAAATAAAAAGAGTTTTTTTGGAATTGATAACTTTGATATCTTAAAATATTAGAAATCTACGCAAGTGATGTAGTGAAACAATTTTCTAAGAATAATTTATTCAATTTCAAATTCAACACTTTCCTTTTTTACATCGTCCTGTACTGTCCATGTTGTCAGACTTTGGAACCGAACTACCTGCTGCATTATACTCGCACTTGCTTCAAACAGTAACTTATGTATATTTTTCTTCAAACACATTATAACTTAACTCAGACCATATAGGTTAGACCCTATTTTTGGTCTTGTTGGTAAAACGCTTGACTTCCTCCCGGAGGTTTCAAGTTCGATTCCCGACGGTACCTGAAAAAAAAATGTTCCAATCTGATGTAAGTTCGTCTTGTAACAGTACTTACACGCGCTAGATGTGTTCTAGTCCTGTTGGCTTTTCAAGTACGATAGTATTGTTAACACGTGTGATTACAGGACAAGGTGTTCCATGCCTACTCCAGTGGTTCTAAATCTGAATGATCGATTAATGGGACCCAAGACAATGTTGTCTCATGGTCTCTCAAAAGTCTCTTCAATATATCTGACTCCAGATATTCGGATATCTTGATGAGTACCATATGAATTAATAAATAAAACTTACTTCAATGACATGGTGTTTCAAAAATTTTAGGATATATTTTGGATTTTTTGGTCGAGAGAATTACATATAAAAATATTTAAAATTTACAAGATTTTTTTGTATTGTAATTTTAAAATAAATATTGATATTTATAATATTTTTATTAACATTTATATGAAAAAAAGCAAAGGTTTTCTTTCTTAACATAAAAATAATTCATCAAGTAACCTTCCCTAGTGCCTGACATCACATATGTAAGAAAAAAGTTTTATGTCTTTCTTGAATTCTGATTACAGAATAAATTTTATTCCGTGCCTACAAGACAAATAATACAGTTTTTTTTTAAATGAAGTCATATATTATAGGAGAAAATAAATCTTTGAAGGAGTGAAACTAAAATGCATATCGCACAAGTTATTTATGATATATTTTATCAGTAAATGTATACCGTAAGCATTTAAGTTGCCCTCCGTTGTTTAGTTAGTAAGACGCTTGTCTCTCAGCCCGGGAATTGGTAAGACGCTTGTCTCTCAGCCCGGGAATTGCGGGTTAGATATTCGTAGGACTCATTTAACATTTTTCTAGAAAAAATCTCCACATGGTAATTAGCCCGCCAGCTTGTTTGCCAATGGTTTCTTACGTTATTCTATCATTGTATTTGTCTATTTAGTATTAAAAAATAATGCGACTTTGTAAAAATAATTTGCGAACACTGTTTCGTTACAAATAATAATTTCAGACGCGTGCGTTAGTCAGTAAGATAAAAAACTTTACAATAAATTATGATCAAATAATTTATCTAAAAGTTAAACTAGCATGAAATGCGCAAGAATCGAATCAGAAACATCTATTCGTTTAGAAGCTTGACGTGATCTTAGTTAAACTAGCATGGAATACGCTAGAATTGAATCCGAAACATCCATTCGTTCAGATGCTTTACGTCATCTTAGTTAAACTAGCATGGAATGAGCTAGAATCGAATCCGAAACATCAATTCATTTACAGCCGTAGTTAACCTAACCTAGTTAATAATACAGTTACTTAACCTATTTAATATATGTATATACCATCCAAGTTATAGGTATCGTTATACGCCGGATATAATAATAGACGGAAAAAAAATGCTTGTGTCATTCGAGGGGAATAACACAGCACGGGGTTCAAACCAGCGACCTTCCGTACGAAAGTCACTCGATCATGCACTTCACAAGTTTACCATATAAAAGAAGAGCGCTGCATTTATTTATTTTATTTTAAAATACAATTTATAGGCGCTATCAAATAAATTCACGTGAAATGAAGCCTAAATGTAAGATGTAAAATTCATTAAATCAATTATGAAGTCTCCTATTCAATATTGTGTTTACATTGTAATTTGTTTTATTAAACGCTGTTTACTCCACTTTTTGTAATGGTATAACCCTACCGGTGTCAAGGCTCTCGCCTCATCACCAGGAGAGCACAAACAAGACTCTTTGTAGTCTAAACCGGTAGGGTTATACCGTTACAAAAAGTGGAATAAACAGTGTTTGATAAAACAAATTACAATGTCTTTAAACCTCCGTAATGTTAATGCCTTAACAATAAACAATATATTGTTTTGACACTTTTCACCAATTTAATGACGACCTCCGTGGTCGAGTTGTCTTTTGACTGGTGGATTGCGGACTTACTTCTCACTAGGACATTTTTTAAGATGGTTCCAGTCTGGTTTCTATAATACTTAAAGCCTCTTTGGCATTAATATGGTTAGCTGGAAGAATACAGATATGAAAATTTTGATTGATTAAAAAACTTTTTAGTCGAATATATAAGATTCGATGCCATGTACTTTTTCAGCGCTTCCGAGAATTTCAGGAAAAAAATCCCATAGTCATATAGTATTGTGTAGCCGTGTTTAGCGTAGATTTCTTTTACTGCTGGAAATTTTCTTTATTTCCATCCCAATTAATTTCTAAAGCAAAAAGAAGTCACAGGGAACTAGATCTGACAACTGTCTACTGCCAAGTTTTATAGTATACGACGAAAGTGAAATATAATACAATGAAAAATAAAATCAATGAAAATATCCTACAACATGTAAACTTAAAAGTTACGCCACTAGTGGAACAAATGAGTTCACAAATTTTAAACAACAGTTAATGAAACATAACAAATCCCATAAACAACAACTTACGAAATACAATATGAACAAGGCAGAAAATTTCGAAGAAAACCTTTTGTCAGACAAGACAGTGGTGGAGTCAAAATTATTTTCGTCGAAAAGGGGTATAATTAATTGTCAACAACCTCCTTTGTCGTTCAGTTAACGTTTCAGAAAACCAAATCTTAACCCTTTGTCTTCTTAGATTATTGCCTTACTCTAATTATAATTACGATCTTTGTATGTGGGTCTTAATAACTTTATAGGCGTTAAAATATCATTAAATTTCGAGTGAGTGGGAGATATTTCTGTCACACGCGTGTGAAATTGGTTTATGTCTTGTTAATTATCATTCCTACGCCACCAGATTATTTTTTTAAATTTATCCTTTTCTTTACTTTTTGTATAGTAATAATCATGAATTTTTCCATAATTCTTAAAGTCAATTTAGCAAAATTTAAAAAAAAGTATTTCTTAACCCAAAAAATTCCGAGTTTCAAAACATACTTCGATTGTTTAAAATCATATAGCGAAGAAACCTTCACGTCTTGTCAACATTGTTTAACAATCCCAATTCTTCTTCATATGTACGTGAAACATTTTACTTCCTTCCAGTACATGGACGTTTTCTTCGATTGGACATTGAATGAATCATTTGCATACCAACACACCGTACCTTATTTTTTCCATCTTAATTTGTGGTCCACGCGACGTGACTATGAAATGAACTCCTAAGAGCTATCAGATGTACATCATCCTTATTCACGTTTACGAGATACGTGACAAATATTTCATTACCCAGAATATCCTTACATCCCAGTTTTTCTTTGATTCATTTCCTTATCGCGAACCAATTCCTTTCTTCCAGTTCTACACTTATAGTTTAGAAATAAGATGTTATTATTTGTATTTAAATATATATTCTCTATTTGTCTAATCTACCATGTATTAAAAAAAACTTGGTCCATTGGAAGAAATTGTTGAAGAGTAATTATCCTGCCAGATTTAACATGTGGACTCAAAATAAATAAGTATTGATAAAATTAAAAAGCCTGTATGTACATTGTGTACGATGATACTAAAGAATATATGAATTGTAAGAAATATACGTTAAGTTTAAGCACATACATGTTCAACTCGATTAAATCAAATAAAATGCATAATACAAGAAAAAGTATTTAAATAGATATAGGGAAGATATAAATATTGGAAAATTCCTTCAGCAAGTTCATACCGCGTGTGAATGGTGATGCTCTTATTAACTCCTTCAGCAAGTTCATACCGCGTGTGAATGGTGATGCTCTTATTAACTCCTTCAGCAAGTTCATACCGCGTGTGAATGGTGATGCTCTTATTAACTCATTTTCTTGAATATGACATCGAAAACATACTTAGTCCATGATGGCCTAAATATAATAATTGTCAGGTACATTTAACACACCTTTCTCAATCATCGAGAGGTTTGATTTTAATCCTATAAGTAATTTGCAACATATATGTAAAAATGTGTGCGTATATATTTTTTTACTCTTAAAGAGTAGAGTAATAGTCAAATATACTTATTAGGAAAATTATTGATTAAAGTGATATGGTAAAATCCATAATCCCTGCAAAAGGTGTCGCAGAAATATCTTTTGGACTCACTCAATATTAGTTAGTTGGCGACGAACTTTGTGATAGAATACTTGTCTTTTCCTTGAAACTTTTTTGCAATTTCCAAAAGTGACCAAATCACTAAATGTGAACTTTATACAGGTTCGTCCACATTCTTCTGGAAGTTTGTTGGTAGGTAATGACAATTAATATATCATACGATACATGTACGTGAAGAAAAAAGTTTACTGCCCCTATTCATTTCATAACTCGACAAAAATAGTGTAATCAGTGACACCGAAAGGGTTTGTTAAAAACACAGAAAGCTTTAAATGCTCGATTTAAACGATTTATTTTTCATCCTATGAGTAATTTAGCTGTCGTCACAAATATTCGTGGGAAATTTAAATGTGTCATTATTTTCCAGATTGTTTCCATACAGTGGTGTGGTCATTTAACTTTGTTTAGTGGCGTGGCCATTAAACTTTTTTTTTAAATTGAATAACATTTCGGTACTTCGCACATTAACAATAACTGAACGATGTTTCGGTGATGTCACTATCACAATATTTTAGTACCAAAAATGTTATACAATAATTTTATAAGGCTGTTGCATCTCGCCTTTTACCCCAACAGACCCTCCAATAACTTATGCCAGACCATCGCTACACGCCAAGAAACCTAAGATATAACCTACATCTTGTTAACTAAGTTAAGCCATAGTTTGTTAATATCCTTTAATTTGAATAAGATGTTAAAAATTCTTAAGAAATTAAATGAGAAGGAGATTTACGATTCCTAAAATAATCAATAAGGGAGACCGAGGCTATGAGGCCACCGGGATAATAATGGGAGCTCCGCTTTAAAAAAAAATTGAAGTGCTGCAATTTATTATAAGAAAAAAATATTCAAGTAATTTAACTTCAGCTGCAAACAAAAGTGAGAATATAACTTATTTGTTTGGAAAAAGTGATCCGAAAATTTTGTGAATGATAAACTTATTATGAATACGAATTTGATTTTTTTATATTTATGTTGTCACCGAAACCTTCGATTTTTGACATCAGCATCGAGTGTTTAAATATTGGAGTCGTCGCTGGACTCTTAAACCTGGGCGCCGCCTACTCGATTTTGAATTTCTATTGTCCACATTTGCAAATAATTTCAAATCACAGTGACAACAAACGAAGTCCAAAAGTAGAGCTCTTACAAAATCATTTCCTTGAAGGAAGTTGGATAATGATGAAAAATATTACAATTAATTCAATTCTGTGAACACAATACTACTGTAGGAAAAAATTAAATCTCTCTCAAGGGTAACGACAATACGAAATCAAAAGACAAGTTACAAAAAAGGACTTGAGATAAAATTGAATAGCCAATATCCCAATCAACACCTAAAATTGGGGAAATGCCAGAAAAATATTCTCCTGAGCTCAACATCTCTATTAAAAATATTAACCAAACCAGACATGGAGTTACCCAGTCGTTACATTCTCAGGATTAATGAATAACAACGTGTAACTGTCGTTAGCAAATTTCTTTTGGTACATTTGATTTGTAAAAAGATCTGTGTGTTTTCCAGATCCTGGAGTAATGAGGCATTTGAACTGTAAAAAGTTCAATATGTTTTTCAGACCCTGGAGTAATGAGGCATTTGAACTGTAAAAGGTTCAGTGTGTTTTTCAGACCCTGGAGTAATGAGGCATTTGAACTGTAAAAGGTTCAGTGTTTTTTCCAAACCCTGGAGTTATGAGACTATGTACAAGGTTCAATTTTTTTAGTATCAGTATTATAAACTTTAAAGTAGCCCATATACTAGTCAAATTATATTCGTATACTTATAGAGTATACGAATATAATTTGACTAGAACGATAACAAAACTCACAGAAATGACAATTATTTTCTCGATTCTCTTAAGGTGTCATCATTACCCCACCCCAGTGTACTGATAAAAATCCAGTCTAAAGCAACGACTTATTTACCTTGACTCGTGTTTGAAAAACACTAATGTGACCGATCATTAAAGTTGATGCTCTCAACTATTGATTTTCAAAACTTAGTCGTCCATTAATAATTGCAGTGTCATTATGTTATAACAATCTAGGCGCGCCGCTGCAACTGACGTGAATGACCTACAACGAGGCAATCAGAAACATCGATCAGATCATAGATTATTACTAGTCTATGGCCGAAATCACACGAGTTTTGCATTACGGCTTCCCTCCCAAACCAGATTTCACAGCGGGTAATATTTTCATTAGTGCGTAAGTCTAACTTTATTTCTCGTTAAAGACTGATTTCGTTAAAGTCAATTCATCGCATCTAACCCTCGTTTTGCAGGATATAATAGTTCAAAATTTGAAAGACTAAAGCGCGCTAGACATGATGTCATTCCATATATTTATATTTTTGATCTTCACATTGGAAAAAATGTATAATATTATAATGTTTTGAGGTCGGTGTAGACCTTGAATGAAATAAATAATTACGCTCGTGCACTGCAAAAAGTAGCTCTTATTTTTAAAAATGTACACTTTTAGAATCGTGCCTAACAGTAAAACGAAGTTCTAGGATAACCTAACGCTGACTTAAAGCTGTGTATTACACTTTCGTTGTATACAATACATCCTGGTGGACTTATTGCCATGTGGCAATATCTCCCAACCAACCAGCAAGATGTTAAAGAGGTCTTTAATGAAAAACAGACTGGAAACTTTTTTAAAACAATCTGGGTTCCAACGGGAATCGAACCCTAATTTATTATAACTGCAAAAAAGATTGTGTACGAATCGCGTGCTGTACATAATATTGTATTTTTATACATCTGATCTTAAATTATTAAAAACTTTCTTACATAATATATTTTTCGAATACAAGATATCATTTCGGAAAGTTCTCCCAATGTGTAAGTTCCTTAATGGTGAATATTGTATTTATGCCTGTATATTGTATTTGAATAGTGTGATATTCGTATTGTCTGTCCTCAAATGTGTGCTAAATAATCTCTTAGACAACTGTAATATTAAGTGTATCTAAAAGAGAAAATAATTTGTATCTTTATTAAATTATATAATTTTCATCACAATCTGTTATCTATCTGGTAGATTAAAAAACCTTTTTTTAAGCTATTTTGTTGCGAGGGAAAAGTTTCCAAGAGTAATTTTAAAATGGTTAATATCTCTTTCAAGAATTTCATTTCTTAAAAAATGTTCCAAAACTAGAATAGGTGAGGTGCAATATTTGATGAGTATGAGGGGTGAGTTAAGACTTCTTTACTGTGTTCGGCCGTGAGTTATTGTGTTGAAGAACAACTTCACCTCTATATACGATTTCTGACCTTTTCTTGATTAATATCCGATTCAAAGGCCTGCTCCTTACCTTTCGAGGATTCGTAATGGGATACGCAGAAAAAATCTAATTTATTGATATTACGAGTACGTATAGTTTCGCATAAAATGCGAAAAAAGTCATTGGTATGCATGCTTTGCTTTATACAAGTGTAAAATTCAGTTCATTTTTAATATTTCTTGTACAATTTATAACCTACTCATAGTTATAATTGAGGTTTTTTATCGAGATAAGTGAAACATGAGAAAGATGGTTTTTGTATATTTAACTAAAATATATAATATGTTGTCTAACTACATAAAGTATATAAAAACTCTTACGCTCTCAATTGAAAAGAAATATCTCTTTCACCAAAAATTTATGTATACGAGTGATTTGTAGGTATGTGAAGGGCCCATAAGACTCAAATTCCTCAAATACATTTGCGCAAGGGCGAAACGAAGTCATTATGACGTTTTATCCTGGATATTATTTCTGTGACATACTTCATGTGATTCATTGTAACTACTTCTGACAAAACACATATTTGCTTGTATTCTCCTCCTTTGTAACTTTCATTGGGTGAGCGAGCGAACTAAATGTTCAGAACGTAAGTTAAAAAAATCGGGCATGTACATAATCGTGAATAAACGTCGTTAAACAAAACAAAAGTCTCTGAACATTGGAACATTTGCACTCATGTTCGCACAGTGAAAATGCACTTTGATGCAGCTAGTGAGTTATCAAGGCTAGACCATGGTCATATCTCATAGCGTAATATATCTAGTATGATATGATACATGATGTCCACCTGGGGGTTTCGAGTTCGATGCCCGATCGTACACGAAAAAAGTAACACAATGATCCCAGTGTTGTAAAAGAGTAGACGTGCGTGAGTGTTGTTGATGTAGTATCGTGAAACCACGAGTTCCGTTCCTACTCCAGTGGTTCTAAGCCCGACGGCTCAATTAATTGTGTCGAAGACAATCTTGGTCTATGTCGCGCTCTTCAATATGTACACATCGCCAATTCGGGTGTCAAGGTATACCAAAAGAACGAATAAATGCCATTTCTGAAAATCAATAAAGTTCTCCGATATATTTTATTATATTGTACTATGGTCTGAAATGAAGTGATCGAATGAGTTGATTTAAATAATGCATTAGATTTTTTATATTATACTGTATATTTATACTAAAACTTCAACTTCTACTCAGATTGCACATGTATTACACGGAACAATGGTCTTATAACATATAAGTTAAGATGTTATCTGAGATCTGCTTTCATTTTACTCAAAGAAAAGATTCCGAATTCGGTAAAATTTTATGTCTGATCTTTATTTTTGCCGTATCTATGAAATTAAATGCAACTAAAACAGGGGTGGACTGGCAATTAAAGAAAACCCGAAAAATCACTTTTTGATGTCAAATACTTGCCAGTTTTTTTTAATAATTTACTTTTTAATACTAAAATGCTTGTTGCATGATACTAATCGTGGCTCAAGAGATATTTTACGCAAGTCATCATCATCAACGAATCGAGATGGGATTGAGTTAAGGAATTTCATAATCGATTCAGGAATGAAGTTTTAACTTGAAAAAGTCCTCTCGCAGGATTCCTTTTTCCACGAAAGGGTCAACAATTATTTATATGTTATAAAAACTTATAAATATTAGTTGACCCTTTAAATTATGACAAATGATGTTTACAAAAAACATAATATATACCGAAATGCGTGAATAGGCTTTGCCTTGGGCAGTTAGGCTCTCACCGTATTCCCATACGATAATTAGTTTACTCTTTGATAACGGGACACAGATTTTATATATTATCCCCGAGCGCGGAATACCCTCGATACGCCACTGGATTTGTTTTAATTAACGTGTTCTTTCATTTATTTATTAACTTCATTTTTTTTGTGTACATGGTTACATATAGTACATCTGACGGACAGACAAAAATTTCATCAAACCAACCAACATATCCATCAGCTAGAGTGATGTGATTTTTTAATTTTTTTTCTTGGACACCTGATAACTCAAAGAATTATTTCCACAGTCGTGTGAACCGCAACTGAAGATGTATAAAATTAAATGTGGTGTGTTGGTATCTAAATGAGTCTTTTTTTCGCCTGAGCGAAGAGAACGCCTAAAGGAGAATTGGGATAGTTATGCATACAAAGTAATGTAGCGATAACGATAAAGTTGAATATGAACTGGATGCAGACGTTTTAGAGTCTCTCCAACTTAGCTACTATATCTTCGTTGGTATCCTAATAACATACGCAATCTTAATCAAGTAATGTGAGCATAAGACATTGGAACATTAGTATTCGACTTAAAACAGGTAGAAAATGACGCATACTATGAAGAGAATGTATAGGTAGAGAAGCATATATCTTGCGGTGTAACTTGGAGACATGATTACGCCAACTCAGATTTTCTTCAATAAGAATACTTAATAATAAAAGGATAATTTTTATATCGATTTATTCGGAATCCCATTTATACATAGTATATATCATTCAGCCAGAAGAGTCATTTTGCAATAGTGTAAGTAACAGTGCGTTTACAAAAACTTGTCACTTTATAAGCAAAAAAATATAAAAATAATATTTTATATTCAAACATTGAAATGGACACATACGTTTTGTAAATTAAAAATGGTGTCAGCTTAAATTCTAATAATCATAAAAATAAAATGAAAGTAAGTTTATTTCACATATTAATTGTTTAGGCATGGCTGATTCTAGGAAACATTAAATAATAATAATGAAAAATTTCAAGATTAAAAATAAATATAAGTACAAGTATGTAAATTTAAAATATTCGTCAGCTTTAATTAGATTGCACATAAAAATAAAATGAATGTCAGATTATTTAACATATTAATGTATCATAATTACAATGCCAAATAATTAAGTTTTAAAATAATAGTGGATGGAGGGATACTAAATTCTAGCAAACTTTAAGTTATAACAAAGTACATTCTAAGCTTTCGAAAAATTTTGAATTATCCGAGTACATTACATTAGACAAAAATTGCACTCCTAATTTCGACGTGGTAGTGTTTTTCTAATCACCGAGTATTTTAACAACAATACAAACGTGCGCTCTGCGCGAACCAATGTTGAATGAACCAAGCTGGTGAGACATCTATTTTTCTACCTGCGGGCTGCAGGTTTAATTTCCGTTAGAATGATATTGTATTTTTTTCAAGGATTCCTGTTTGGTTTTTACTTAAGACTTACTATTTTTTTTCCTGGTTAGGTGACAGAGGACACAACGTGACAATAAACCCGCCAGATTGTGCAGTATACAATGAAAATGTAATTTAATACAATAGCAGAATAAAATAACACAGTGCATGCAAAATATTTAGATATATAAATTAAAAAAACAATGTCAACTAAACTGACTTCAAAAAACAATATCAACTATACCGACTTCAAAAAAACAATATCAACTATACCGACTTCAAAAAAACAATATCAACTATACCAACTTCAAAATACAATATTAAAAAGACTTTTTTCAAATTCACTCATTTAATAAAAAAATCACACATACTATCACGCCATTTCCCTGTCGGAGTAGACAAAGAGGACAATACGTCAGGCTTTCTTATCTAGACACACACCCTTTGCCTCTTCTACCATATATCCATACACATTTTCTAAACTCGTACGATTTATCTGACCTTTTACGTTTCCTGTTTTAAAAATATCATTCACTTAAACAAACCATACTTTCCTTGGTCATCCTCTCCCACGCCTTCCACTCACATTTGCATTCATAGTTCTATATGACTAAACTATCTCAGAGCGTCCTTCATCTCACTCAACACATCATCCAGTTCACATCAATCCCTAATCATTTCATACGTATTCCGTCAAGCATTATCACCCCATGTATTCTTCTCAGTACACGCATTTTTACAGCATTTGTTCGGCTTTTTCAGTTATTTTCCACGTCCACGTCTCACTCCCATACATCAAAGTTAGTACTAAAATACTCTTTTAAAAAAATAATCTTTCAGACTGATTTATATTTTCTATTTCTATAGATGATTATCATGAGGCTTAATGGCACCTTAAACATAAGGCATATTTCTGTCGTTTATTCTAAGAAAAACACAATGGCCATGTAAAATTTAGTTTTCAAATTTAGTCAATATACACATAACATATATGGGAAACAATTCAAGAACTAATCGTTGTTGAAAAGTTTTTACCTGCTCCATAACGCTGTGTAGGTGTCATAAAATTGAATTGAAATTGATGCCTTTCATTTTCCATCTCCGAGATTTCATTTAAGCGATAGTCATCGTTAATATCTGATATCGGATTGATATGTTAGTATTATTGTTTTATTGAATAATCATACAGTACAAAAATACAGTACAAAATGAAATATTTCTTTAAATTTTATCTGTTTTCCATATTTATATGTTGCAATAAAACATTTATTTATATTCAGAGTAATCAAACAAATATCATTTCGGGGAACCACATGAGTAACGTATTGCTTTGGGTTATTTTTATCAACTACAGTTATTTTTTACTGTCGTTTAGTACAAAGACCTTTTGAGGGTTTTATTTAAAATCGTATGAGTATATAAAAAAGATGTAAAGCATGAGGAAAGCTGTAGGGATGATTAGAATTCAGTTAATAAAAATCATATTCTTGGTTAATTCGTGAAGTTTAAGACTATTATATGAGAATTTATTCAGTTAATACTAATGTATGAAAATTCATATAGTTCTATTGTATGAGAAATATTAAAGTTCAAGATTATTGTATGAGAATTCATAAACTTTAAGACTATTGTATAATGTCATATTGTATCGCCAGTTTGATACCATTTAATTTCCATACGAAGTTTTAACACGAAGAGCTCAGTCTACCACATAAGGTAGACTGATAGTTGTTTGAATTGTTAATACGTGGATCTGACTCGGACAAGTTCATCACTCAATATTTATCTTTTTACACCTTTGAATATTGTCTTACTATCGGTTATATTCTGACATACACGCATGTATGCCTTCTCGCCATTTTCCTTTGAGGGTAGGCAGAGAAAATAGAGCGATAAATTTTGTGCCACGACATATTTTATTAGTTTCTTTATATCCATATTATTCAGTGTTTTCTTATTTTTGTCTTTCCTTATTTCGCAATTGTATTTATTCATAATCTTAACATATATTTTTCTGTACCTTTTGAACACGACTCCCAGTCATATTAATTATTTTTATTTATATCTCTAGTGTTTCATCGTCCATAATATCAACATGTCCAAAACCATCTCAACTTATTTTCACGATAATATCAACATGTCCAAAACCATCTCAACTTATTTTCACGATAATATCAATATGTCCAAAACCATCTCAACTTATTTTCACGATAATATCAACATGTCCAAAACCATCTCAACTTATTTTCACGATAATAAACACACGTTTTTTAATAACTATATTTATTTTTCTGTCTTATATCTATTCACATTTTTTTCATAACAGTTTACTCATTTCCCTGCTGCTTTTAAAATTAATTTACAAATTCCACGTTTCGTATACACAGATACACACAGATACAATTACTATGTCCGTTTAAAATGTTTATATATTATCAGCAAACAAATACACTGTACGAAAAACTAGAGTAATTTCAATTAATTGTAACACTATAATTAGTGAAAGCTAATGCTTCAGTCATTACCGAATACACAGACCGTAGACAAAATGAGTAATTAAGACGTATCATAATAATTTATTTTCTGTCACCACATATGTTCCTATTTGATTCCCTTTATCCTGTGGGAGAAGTTTATAACTAGAGTTTAATTATGTTCACGCGTTGCTTGTAGAGACATTCATTATTATGTTATAGCCACAACAAAATAGTGACGCCTGCACTAAATTGTTACAAATAAGTTTGTTTTCATGTTATAATAAATAAGCGAGAGCAATTTTTTTAAATTATTATGTGAATATATTTATCAACGTTAAAAGTAATATGAATTGAATGTATACAACTTTTGACCTTAATTTATAAACCTGTTTAAATTATTTTTGTAGTTAAAAATTTATTCGTTTGTTCACAATGTGGTGTTGGTAACACGTTGAATTTCCATTCATGAATTTGAATTGCGATTTTTTTTAATGGGTCCATCAGTCTGGTACAAGAGTCTGTCTGTAAACAATAGTCGCATGCGCTAGACCGGTGTGTTGTTGAATATTCACGTGCTGTAATATTTCCACCACGTGCAATGACGAACCGCAATATCCGTGCCTATCCCAGTGATTCTAAACCCAATGACTCGAATAACACACTAGTCAATTTGCTTGAATCACTAATACCGATTTATTGAATGGTACGATACGAAAGAAGAAGAATGAATGAATATATTTAATACTTGACTAAAATGACTAATATTGCGGGTTTATTACTAAGTGACAATATCCTCCAATAAACCGTACAATTGTTGTAGAAAGTATTAAGAGAAAGATGGAGGATTTATATTATTGATGTAGAAATAAAATGGTAACAATATCAAAGCAAAATAAATAAAAAAATAAACAATATATTTTTTTAATTAATACAACTATAACAAGGTTATGGATATCCTATAAAGAAGAGGTAGATGGGTAAAAAGAGAGCCAGATAAAATACGTCAACGATTGTGCGAGCCTTATTTTAGCTAGAACTGGTTCTAGCATATAATAGTCTAGCAACATAGACAATAAAAGACGACATCAAAAATGTCGAGCGGTAAACAAGAAGTCAATAAGCAATCGCTGCAATCGATTTTATATAAGTGACTACACAGAACATTTCCACAGTTCTCACACTCAACCAGTTGAATATATGGATCCATTTCTGAACTGGAAAAGAGGATCCCTTTCTGAACTGGTTTTACTCTTAGACCATTTTATATCTGAATTTATGTGTTTCCGTAACTTGTATTATATTTTTCATGTTTTTCCTTTTTACTTTCTTTATTTTCTTAATTTAATTTGAATTTTATCTTATATGTCCGTGGTGTTAGATCGCCTGTCAGTTCCTTCGCTATCCTTTTTGAAAAACGACTTACTTGCAATCTAATTTCTCCCAAGTATATGATTGCACTCAGTGGTGTATTGGAGCTTTCCCCGGCTCACGAGACCTAATTCGTTCCTAGAGACAATGTAGGTTGGTGATAGACAACTGAATGTTCATATAAAAAAATCTTAAATGCTTTACATCATGATTTTTTATTGCACTATTAAATAACATGTAAATAGCTCTGCCTAACGAAAGTCTTTAAAACAAGATAGTGAAGTTAAGTAGGAAAGCTTTCATGGCGGAAGTGTTAGCTTTATACTGTAAAAGTTTTATTCTATACAATTTAATATAGCGAAGTTATTGCCACCGTGGTAACGTTAGGCAGTAATTGTGTTGAAAAGATGTTCTTAAAGAAGCAGACGTTTATTTAATTGTTTTCCACTTCTTCCCACGGTGTAACTTGATCGAATAAGCTCTCCTTAAGGTGGGAACGTAGAGACAGAAAATAACATTATGTTATTTAGTTCAAATTAACAGCCAAAATCTTATATATTATTACATTTTTACTAAGCAAGTTGAGAATTCTGTTATTATTAAGATAGTATTTTCTTAGATGTTAAAAAAGTTACCATGGATGTTAGCGATAGGAAACAAAGTCATTGGGTCTCGAAAAGATATATGCTCGTACCTAATAGTATCAAAATCTGTTAAAATGTTAGTCCACAACAGAATTTAAAAACTAACTTTTATGTATAGGAATGAAACGTGGCCCACAACAATATTATCTTTTAGACAATGTTAGCCACGCTCTTCAATTACTCCGAATCACCAATCTGAGATGTTCAAGGGTACCAGATGAAAGAAATTAGCTTTTTTAGTAGCATACTACTTAAAATTGAAAATAAGCTGTGACAGCGTTTTATTTTTGTTGTAACTGTACATATATAACATCACGCCATTTCCCTGTTAGAGTAAATAGAGAGGAAAGAGCGCCAGACTTATATTTTTCTACACAAAAATTAAGTGAGAACAAAACAATTAATTGTCATGTGAACATATTTATCAACGCCAAAAGTAATATAAATTGAAAACATACAACTTGAGATTTAATCTATAAACCTGTTTTAACTAATGTGTAAATTAATAACACATTTATTGTATTTGTTGACAACGTGGTATTGGTTCACTTGACATACGAGTAGTATACCTTTCCTACGTCAAACTCCTACGATTTATCTAACTTTTTACGTTTCGTTCTTTTTAAATATCATTCACTTGATTCAACCATACTTTCTTAGGTCTTCCTCAACCGCACATCTGTACTATATAGTTGTATTGTTTATCTTTCTTCATTCATGTCCAAAACCACTCTACAGTGATCTTCATCATCTTACTCAGCACGTCAGTCTTCAGTTCACATTCATTCCTGAACCCTTAATTTCTTATACTGTCACACATTGTCAACTCATGTTTTCTTCTCAGTTCACGCAATACTTCAGAATTTATTCGGCTCCTTTATTATTTTCCACCTCCACTGAAACAACACTGTAAATATGAATAAGTTAATAAACCAATAAATAAATAAATATACAAAAACAATTTCTTTTTTGACAGACTTCGTTTGTCAGTTGAATCAAAATTACGTCGATTCCGAATAAAAAAACTCGAAGCAATTTCAGAACAGAAGTGGATTGGATACAAAAACATATAAAACTTGACAGAAAAATCAAGGCTACTTTATCATATTTTATCACAGAAAAGATTAATTGCTTCATATAACGTCGGAAATAATAACATAAATTCAAGTTATGATTGTTGAAATGACTCTCAACAGTATTAGTCATATGACTATAATACATAACTGTATCCTATGTTTTCAATTACAGAAATAAGCGTTATAATCAATAACTATTATGAAACCTTTAATTTTCTTGAAGTACAACTTACACCAGTTTCGGTTTTTGAATAATTCATTAAACCTAGTGCTAAATTAAACTATACGAGTACATACACCTAATTCGTATAATTATCATTAATTATTATTGTCTAGTGTTCTTTTAATTTAACTAATTAGTGCTACTGTTTGTTTTTAGTACATGTAATTTGGTGTTTTGATTTAATTTAATTAAACACTAAATTAGTATACTTATCGTTAATTATTATTCAATCTTTCATTTTCTTTAAGTCCAACTAACTCGAGTTACTATTTGTGGGCAATCGTTTAGCCTGTGGTTAATTCAATAAAAAGTGGAACGCATTAGATATTTGGGTATTAGTTTTGATATTAGGCTCTCATTTGGTAGTCATGTTGAGGAACTATACGAGTGCTTATAGGGTACTAGGGTTTGTGATACGAGTCTCTTAAGTCAATTGTGGGGGAAGGAGCTCTCAGAACTCTCTTAAATGCGCTAGTTTGGCGCAAGTTAGAATGTGAAGCATTGGTGTGGAGCCCGCGGGTCATTCGTCACTCTCAAATGGTGAAAAAAGTTCAAAATAAATTTTTGAGATTTCTCTACTTACGAGAGTGCGGTTACTGCCCGTGGTTCTAACCTACGAGATTTTTTCTTGGTATGTTGGTATACTACCTTCTTAGCGTGATAAAAGAAGTGAAGGTCTCTTTCTATATATTCAAGTTGTTGATGGGAGCTATACCTAATCCTACTCTATTGGAAAACGTAAAGTTTTGTATCCCTGGCAACTATTCGAGATACAGAAATATTGACTTTTTTAGATTGGTAATAAATAGAACTTACCTGCCATGTGCTCTTCCTCTGTATTACGGATGCTGCTTTTAAGTATGGCCTCGGATATTGACATCTTCAACATTTCCGAAAATGTTTTTGTAGAAATCTGTTTAAGCTTTCTTAGTAATGGAAGTAAGTTAGTTGTTTCGGCAAAACTAATATTTCTTGTTAACTAATTTTTACATTTTTGCTACTGTATATAATGTATCTTAAAGCTTTCTCTTAAGCTTTATATGTATAATTATTGGGTTTATCCGATGTATGAAAGCTTCATGAAAATAAATAAAGTATAAACTAATTTAATTTAACTGCTGGCGTAATTCCTTTGGGTCGATTTTGAAAGAGCCGTAGCACACCCACGGGACGAAAGGGTGTTCATACATTTTTTCCACGTGGAGTATCTTTTTTTACGTCTGGTTGTGTATTATGCAGTTTCAACAAACAAGTTTGCATTTTAATCGTGTTTAATTATGGAAAAACCACCGTCAGAGACAGGGCGGGCGCAGTGGGTTGCAAACTTCGCTGGTTGTGAGAACACTTTAAGATTGAGTTTGCATGTAAAACGAATTAATGAAAAAAGACGAACAGAACAAATTTAAGTAGAAGGTGTGGCAGAGGAGACCAAAGAAAGCATGGTTGAATCAAATAATTTACATTTGGAAGGAAACGTAAAATGTCAGAGAAATCGTAGGAGTAATATGACAAGGTGTATGGATGTAGAAGAGGCGAAATATGTGTTTCGTTTATATTAAAATGAGTAAAACTCATATATTTCAAAATATCAAGTAAAATGTATATTCATGAATACATATCATTACACCGTGTCCCGTGAGAGGTAGGCTTTAAATTGATGTAAAATAACTATTCAGCGTTACAATAGCCTACGAATGCAACCAGTCTATGAGGTGCAGAAAATCAAATCCTGAATTACTCTTTGCTAAACAAGCATGTTAACTACTAGACCACGGCAATTTAACGTACCGGAAAAACAAATAAGCTCGTAAATATTTTAATATGCATATAAGAAATAAATGATTATTGCCAAGCAACCAAAAGAGATGTATGAGACAGTGTATAGATGTTGAGAAAGTGAAAGGTGTATCTCAACCTAACCCTATAGATATCATATATTTCGGTTATTCTGATCTAGTGGCATCAAATGATAATTTTGCTGCATTTAAAGTTTTCTGTGAAAGTACTGGCAACTTGCAAGACTGTTTGAGCCCTAGGCCTTAAGCCGCTTAATATGTACATTTACTGTACTGCGAGTCATTTTACTTATCTCGTGATGTTGGATCTTAAGGACGTCGTCGCTATTATTATTTTCCCACACAGGTGTGTCGCCATCGGAGGAGGAGTCCCTTTGGGCAGTTTCTTCTTCGTCGCTAGGTGAAATCAGGCTCATAAAAAAAAAAATAATTTCGATCTTATAGTGTAGATCGCACTGAATGGGGATTTATTTTGTCCCCATAACGGCGGGGTTTGGTGGTGGGATCAACCTACCCCTACAGAGAAACTGTGTGATGGTGTGTATAAATGTAAATAAATCAGAGGAAGGACGGTTTCATTGACAAACTGTTCATTGCAATCGAAATGTAGGATAGATGAATCCTTAAATAAATAAATAATAGTTAAATAAATAAATAATAGAAGAGTCTTTGATCTCCTCTTATTTATTTACTAATTTAAAACTTCGTTGTAAAACAATCTGGTGGGTTTATTAGCAAGTGGTAATCTTTTCAAACCAACAAGACAAAAATAAATAAAGGAAGTTACATAATCAAATGATTGTTTACCTTTACAAAATTAATGAAAAATATACATAGTAAAAATCTAATTGAAATTCAGCAATCAAACGAAAAGGAAGTAATGGGGGGAGCAAAGAAAAATCAGGAATGAAACACGTTGTATTACTGAATTGAAATAAAGAGTTTTTCAGCCGTTTTTTTACATTATGTCAATGACGGAGCGAGTCTAACATTGATTTGCAACAGGTTCCAGAGTCGAACTGCATGGACAGTAAAGGAAAATGTAAAAAAATATGAGTAGTGAACTGTATTACTCACGATTAGAAGTGGGTTAATATAAATTCTTTATTTTTAACCAACCAACGTTTATATCCATTTTAGGTTTATTTCGTTATTCGATAATGAGAGCGATCCATTCAACGATCCAGTCAAATTGCAAGATAAACATTAATTAGAATGATAAAATGTTGACCGTATTCAACATACTATCTGCCAAAAAATTTACAAACCGTATATGCGCTCTTCAAGTTATATTTCAAATAAGGCTGAATGAATATCAAATAAGGTTGAATCAAAATAAGGTTGAATAAATTCGCCTCTGATGATATAAATGAGCGCTAACAATCCAAGATGAGAAATGTCACATTTTCTCGTGTTGATTTGACAATTCCATAAATTTATCTTCGAAATCAGCGCCCGTACATTTTCCTCGAACTGGTAATTCACCATTTTTAAGTTACTCGCGGAGACTACAGAGCCGATCATCCTTATGCCGAAAGGGAAAAGTGACTCCTATATAAAAAAATCTAAATTGATATTTTGGTTCACCTTCTTCAACTTTAAATTTCCACTCCTCTTCGGAGGTTAGGAATCATTATGACTATTAAGACCTAAGGTTGAGGAAATGCTGGATTTGGACCCTGCTGGACTTATTAACAACTACATCAAAATATCCACTAAACCAAACATGGAGATACTCAATTGTTGTATTCTCACTATTGATGAATTACAACATACAACATTCGTTAGTAAATTGTTATCAACACACTATTTTATAAAAAAAAGTTTCGTGTGTTTCTAGCAGGAGGGTGGAAACTATTTCTATATACATTTAAATTCCTTCATTTTATAAATAGGCCGCGATACTCCTTGATACGGATATGTCAAAATGTCATATTCCAAAAAAAGTTTATGGAAAAAACTTTTCCGAGCTTTTTTCGAGAGAATCGACAAATAATGTGAATTTTATTGTTAAATGGAAAATAAAGTTGTGGGTGTTTGTTTATTCTCAATAAAATTATAGAAAATATATTTATCTGCTTTTCTCACGAAAGAAAAAAATATTTACTTTAACGGATGAATTAACCGAAAATAATAACTTTGGAAACTAATTGAACTGAGAAATTATTGTAGATATCAACAGAAAGTAGAAAACGATATTTAATCATTTAGGAAGGACTACCCAGAAAATTGGGAAATCACCCATAAAAAAAATATTTACGTATTTTTTAATACGATCTTCTTTATTGAACTATAACCTCTACTCCAGGTGATTTTTTTTCATCATTCTATATATCTCTAAGGGCTCTCAAGTGTCACTACTTTAACAACTTTATTTTCCATCAATTCTACGATCCTAGAAGCACATTTTAGTGAAAAATCAATACTTTTTGAAAAACATAAAATAAAAATTTAAAAATGTGTGAACACGCCTTACAATATTTTTTTTATTTATTACTAAAACTTAGACAATAGTTGTACCGAGAGCCCAGTTTTTTTGTATCCTTGAGTCGTACAGCTCTATCATTGGCCCATATAACCATGTAGTCAGTAACCATTTAGTTTACTCCAGTGTCATTTGTCTGTTGCATGTTTATGCAATGAGAAATTATTAGAAAAAGGGGCTGTTTAGCCCCTTTTTCTAATAATTTCTCATTATATATTAAAAAATATATTAAAATTTTATCTGAACTAGACGTTGTATTTGTATGTAACCAATGACCCAACAGCCCTTGCCGCCGTTTATGTAGCATACATTCGATCACAATACTTTTTCATGCATCAGCAGTACTGAAACTAAATACGACCTTCCCCCTCCGCTTTAATTATAAGTGAACCAATAAATTGTAAGCTCAGAGAACATAACCAACCAATCACATGAAGAGAATGATAAACGAGCCCTGTATTGGAGACCAGGAATTGAAGAACTAAGAACAACCACATTATAATCTCAACAACTACATCAAAATCATATCCAACGACTTCGGATCACACACTCGACATTCGCACCAGTTATTCACTCACATATTGGTGGAGATCTCTAAAAGCTCTTCACTCCTCGCTTTTTCCCTGTGAAAGAGCTACCTTGTTTTATTTTGTAAGGCGTGACATTGTAAAATCACAACTTTCCCTTAGGAATGAGTTGTAAATTCTTAGTCCTTCCTCCTTCCAAATGATGTAACATATTTCAAAACATATGTTAAATTTTGGCTGTTAATCGAATCCTTTTTGTATGTTGTGTATGATACTATCGTATTGTTTTATCATCATAACCTGCCGAACATATTGTTATGTGGTGATTTATATCAAGTATTGGAGACCAGGAACTGAATAACTAACACTGGAGATCATTTTGAAGTTATTCATATTTTGTTTAAAATATCCCAGAAAAACTTGAACAAAATTAGCATAGAGCGATACATCTACGGATGTATTTGAAATATGGGAAAGAACATATAATCAATAAATAAATTGAGACTTATTTCATTTAGTGACATAAAAGCCATATATTTGATCATATCTCAAATCAAATACTCGTAGAATCCTCCCCGCTATCATTCAATTTCGCCCTACTTGACGGGGTAATTCCAGTTACGTTTCAAGGAATACAGTTTTAATATACTATTATTTTTAATAAACTTTCATTATTTTTGCTTTATCTCGATTGCAGACTTTAACAATATTCCGATTAAAATACTTTTTAAATTCATATTAAGCAAAGTGAATAAAAAAATACAGGATGTGGCATAATAAGCCACTCCATTTAGTCGGTACTTTTTAAAATTTATTTTAGATTTTTTTGATCTTTGCAGATAATTAAAGATCATCATAGGCCGTGCCCGTTGTGGGGTAGGAAGAGAGAACTAATTTTCAAACTTTTCAATCGAAGCACAAAACTTATGCCTCCTTCACAATCATGCATCTCGTCATCCACAATCTTCTATTATTCATAACTCTCACTTTACCTTATTTTAAAATACGAGTAAATTCCATTTGATCCAGACATGTATATCACGTACACCTTGCACTTCTGCTTTATATACTCACTTAGTCATTCTTTTTTCATTCATTCCCTCCACATTTCCAAACCATCTTAAAGCTTCTTTTTTCATCTTATTCAAAACATCAATTTTATTCGTGACTCTTTTCTGATGTATTCATTCCGCCTTCTTTCATACATTGACACTCCACAATATTTTCTTAGTGGATGCATCTTCACACAATTAGACTAACTTTTATTCTTATTCTTCCAAGTTCAATTTTCACTTCCATAAGTCAACGTCACTATTATATATTGTATTTTTTACTACTTTATATATAGTGTGGTTGCTGTGTATTTTACTAAGTTTCCATTTATCTTGTTTCCTGTCGCTATTCTTTTTTCAATAACCCTTTCAACTCGCGCATCATAAGTGATCATACTGCCCAGATAACACAATTTATTAACCTGCTCCAGTTTCTCTGAGTTAAGACATAAATCGCACATTAATTGCTATATAAACTGCTCGTTTTGGATCAACGAGACAGGATACATAGAGAGAGCCCACAAATTGTTGGGCATATTCTGAGCACATATCCATACAAAATACAGCAGGCTGTCGAATTAAGACCTGCAGATGCTTAAAAACGCCATACTTGCTACCGTGATATATTCAATCTAAATTAAGAATCAGTTTGAGATTATGAGAGATGAAATCATTTTTAGTTGAGTAGATTTGTAAACAGATAAAATTGCAGATTCTAGGGAACTGAAAACAACACGCAAACAATGTACGCATAATGACAGACGCCGAATTGTTAGAGCAGTTGGTGCAAGGGAAACGTTAACATATTGCAATCAAAATACTTTTTGCATAACAATTATTGAATTATTATTTCTGGGGTATGCCAAGATGATTTGGGCTCGTTGTTGCCTTGTGTACCTTTCAATTACTTATTTTATTGAGTTAATCTTAAATTATATACAAAGGTAAAAAAAATCTAATTTGAATTAAAAAGTTATGGGCGAAACAAATGGAGTGACTTATCATGCCCCATCCTGTACATTAAAACGCTCCGTAAGCTGTCCTCATGATCCTTCTACTTAAACTTGACTTAATCACCCGCGCTGTTATTGGAAGCTTTTACTCCTTACTAGTGGTTTTATTTTACTTACTTTTTTAAAGATTGGTGTGCGGTAAACAAATAAGTTTCAATAAAGTTTACATATAATCGTTGTGTAAAACTTGTGCTGGGCATAAAGCATAACCTGCTGAGCTTAATGTTATGTTGTCATTTCTATCTAGCAACCAAAATGCGTAAAAATATAAAATTTTCTTTAATCGGAATATACACGTATTTTAATTTACATTTTAATGTTTTTTCTTTTTTATTATCAATTAGCTTATTTTTTTCTCTTGAAAATCGAATACGACCTCCGTGACGACTTTCGTAGTCTAGTTTTTAAGACGCCTGTCTCCCAAGCTGGAGGTTGCGGGTTCTATTCCCATAAGTACCTATCTTTTTAAAAAGGTTTCAGTCAGGTTCTCACTTAAGGCCTCTTCAACATATTTCTGGTCTGGTATGTCACATGGCAAAAAACCCGTCAGTTTTATTTATTTTATTTCACACTTTTATTGCAAATGCAAACTGGCGGGATTGTTACCAGGCGGCAATATCTGCCAACCAACCAGACAAAAGTTAATGAAGCAAGTTACATGGTCGCAAAACAATATTCAAATGACTATGTATCCCCACGAAATTCATGAACACATACGTGATCATATGCCCACAAACCCCATAAATACGGACAATCACCCGAACATTCCTTTTCATATAAAGTGAGATTTCATTAATCAACGGAAAAGGAAGGGATGGTGGAGAGGAAAGGAAAAAAAACAGGAATGAAACACGTTATATTACTGACCAGAAATTAAGTTTTTTCAGTCGCTTCTTAAAGCATGCAAGTCTAACATTGGTTTGTAACTGATTCCAGAATCTCACTGCAGGAACAGTAAAGGACGACATTAAAAAAATGAGCGGTGAACTGGAAAGCCCAATAAACAATATCTGTTTAAGCGTAGCGCTAGTCCATGATCGGAAAGACAATGAAAACTTTAGGCGAGATAAGAGGGGGCGGCGGGACCGTAAATGATATTATACAATATAGACAGTGTGTGAATTTGGTAGATTGTAATGTATGCAAAGAAAGTGTAATAATATATAAAACAAAACTTGAATGTAATTGTCGGATCTTGAGTATAAGTGTTATCCTTATATCAAATTATTGATATATTTCTGCGTTTACTCAGAAGATATTGTTATATTGGTTTGTTCCGCATGAAGTGAACTTCTGTTATCTAATACTTCAAATGGACACTTATACAGCTCCTTTTATTTTATTGCCATATCCAAGGTGGCATGGCATATATAGTGTAATACAACACAAACCTTCGATGAGTTACAAATTCCTATAATCGATGAGGTAAAAAAAATCGTATCTTGCGTGCCAAAAATATCACTTTACCTGTTAAAATACCTCATCAAACATTTATAATATTTATTTGTAAAAATGTTCTATCTGTAACTTGTACTATGGGTTAGTGAAGTGAAGATAATGATGATTAGAACTTATTTTACGTTTCCTATTTAAAATGTTCTATTTGTAACTTGTACTATGGGTTAGTGAAGATAATGACAATTAGAACTTATTTTCCGTTTCCTATTTAAAATGTTCTATTTGTAACTGTACTATGGGTTAGTGAAGATAATGATGATTAGAACTTATTTTCCGTTTCCTATTTAAAATGTTCTATTTGTAACTTGTACTATGGGTTAGTGAAGATAATGACGATTAGAACTTATTTTACGTTTCCTATTTAAAATGTTCTATTTGTAACTTGTACTATGGGTTAGTGAAGATAATGATGATTAGAACTTATTTTCCGTTTCCTATTTAAAATGTTCTATTTGTAACTTGTACTATGGGTTAGTGAAGATAATGACGATTAGAACTTATTTTCCGTTTCCTATTTAAAATGTTCTATTTGTAACTTGTACTATGGGTTAGTGAAGATAATGATGATTAGAACTTATTTTCCGTTTCCTATTTAAAATGTTCTATTTGTAACTTGTACTATGGGTTAGTGAAGATAATGATGATTAGAACTTATTTTCCGTTTCCTATTTAAAATGTTCTATTTGTTACTTGTACTATGGGTTAGTGAAGATAATGACGATTAGAACTTATTTTCCGTTTCCTATTTAAAATGTTCTATTTGTAACTTGTACTATGGGTTAGTGAAGATAATGATGATTAGAACTTATTTTCCGTTTCCTATTTAAAATGTTCTATTTGTAACTTGTACTATGGGTTAGTGAAGATAATGATGATTAGAACTTATTTTCCGTTTCCTATTTAAAATGTTCTATTTGTAACTTGTACTATGGGTTAGTGAAGATAATGACGATTAGAACTTATTTTACGTTTCCTATTTAAAATGTTCTATTTGTAACTTGTGCTATGGGTTAGTGAAGATAATGATGATTAGAACTTATTTTCCATTTTCTATTTAAAATTTGCCCGGAATCTTTCCTTTGGGAAATTAAAAAGGTTAAATCTTACCAAAGAAGTGGCCAATTTTGCAATTAACAAATTACTTGTTGACCGCCTGGAATATAAATTTCTTTTTGATTTATTTCCCGTTTTTTTTTAATAAAAGCAAGTGGGAATAACCTTTGAAGTGTTATTTGATTAATGTTATTTCATTAAACGCTTAAATTCCGTTAGAAATAATTGAAATGTTAAAATAAACCAGATAAAAAAAATAACAATTATTTTTCATGGTTGAATTGGTTTTTTTTTATTCCTAACAGAAATATAGCATCGTTCAATTGACAACTTACCGTCGTATGGATTTTGTATTTCAAAATTTGACTAACTATTTTTCCATATATGTATGGTATATATCAATTTTTTTATCATCCACACTGGATATACTATAGTTTATTTATATATATTTGATACAGCACTGTTAGTATCAATGGTCAAGTAGATAGTTCCATTATTCCTCCTGAAGTTTTTAGAGACCTTTTATAAATTTAAAAATAATATCATGATCAACAATTCAGTTCAATCCCGCCACCACCCACGCTGTCATGGACAAAATAAGTTCTCATTCAGCGTGGTCTTACACTAGAAGATCGAAATCTTATTTTTTATCAGCGTGACGTCACGTAGTGATGAAGAAGGAACTGCCCAAAGGAACTCCTTCTCCGATGGCAACACAAACTCGACAGTGTAAAAAGAACAGCAGTGACGAAGGAAATAAGGTCCGACATCACGGAAGAAGGAAAATTACTCATAGAGTCAACTTCTGGGTGCCCAGCACCTGGCTACATATGTTAGAACACAATTCCCAAAAATAGTGCACTATAATAGTCGACTCGTATGGAACGGTAAGCCCCATATATAGGGCCAAATCATCATCATTAACATCACCATCACGCCACGCTCCTATTATGTTACGCAGTGAGAACAGATTTCTACTTCATTACGTCTTTGCAAGCATCATTCGCTTCTGTCATGTTCATGCATCCTCTCATGCTACAAAGGTTTTTCACTCTTCCTTTTTCAGAATTCGACAAATTTGACAGTGCCACGTTATTTAGTATTCGCATACCTTTTATACTTCTTTTATATTGTAGGTTATTTTGTAAATATTTTATCATTCATTATTTCTACGTAGCCAAATTGCCCGACACATTTTTTTTCATTTTAACCACTGCGTCTCCTTTCAATCCGCATTATTTCCCAATGCCTTCGTTTCTTATTTTATCTAACTTTGTTATTTACACATTTCAAACATAATGTTAAACATTTTAACTCGAATTAAAACATTTTTTCCACATTTTGTTACTTAGATTGATATTTATCACGCACAGGGATAATGATGTATTTCTTCAGCTGTGCTTTAAAACGCCCATTGACAATCTCCTATTTTACTTATATTTGACAACCCACCCACCCACCATAAAAATCTTCCATTGTCTTTTAGACAACTTTTTATATTTCGTTACAGCTTTAAAAAGTCAAATGTGTAACTACCAGATCTAGGTGTGTGGCACCGTGCAAAAGATCACCCGTTCAAACCCCGCGCTGTGCTATTTATTCCTCTCGAATAACACGAATTTTATTCTGCCAGTATTTGGGGGTACAAGGATACCTATGACTTCGATCATATCTACTCTTTCAAAAAAAAAAAAAAAACATGCCGGTGTGCTCCGATCGTCTCACTCCAGTGTACCATCGGATCCACTACAGCGGTGTGACTTGTCAATTTACTGGTGTGCAACGGTTCACCCACTTGACCAAAACATTAAAAAAAACTCCACGGCACAGCTTCCCTTTCCAATCAATTTGACTTGGAAATGCGAGGAGATCCTAGATTACGAGGCACAGCAACGACGACGACGTATAGGAAAATCTATTACAAAGGTTTCTTTGTAGTTCGTCTTCCCTTGCCG
>OX463847.1:26403931-26501587 GCA_949825065.1 Odontocerum albicorne | reverse complement strand
ATATATATATATATATATATATATATATATATATATATATATATATATATATATATATATATATATATTATATATATAATATATATATATATATATACCTTCTTGCCTTGCTTAGTGTTAAATTGTTTTTATTTAATTTTCAAGAACTAGAAAGTATTAAATCTCAAAAGCATAACTTTTAGCTAACTGCGGTAAAATAACTAGAGTATATGTATATTTTTCCCTCTGATTATATTGGTTCTCAAATATTTTTTAAATTTTTACCACAAAAACTAAACAAAAATCTTTACCAGTTCATACGCTAAAACGGTGTAATAATCAAATATTCTACTTTAATTTAATTTAGAAATTTAAATATATTTTCGTAAAAATATATGTATTTAAAAACCAATTGATGTAATTAGATAAATACGAATCAAAGATATTTGACATCTGGATGTTTAATTTAAAACCATTTATTCTAAGATGTATTCATAAAATATTTGTGATCGGTGTTACAGCATTAAAATAAAACTTGCAATGTCCGCCGATGTTTTTGTTTTCAATTTACTTCCTATCCTATTCGCCTCATTCCAGACGCTAGGTCATTGATCCTTATATTTAAGGTAAAGTTAATAGCCCAAATTCCAATCTAACTGAAGGTTGACTCAAACCTATTTTAAAAATGTTTCCTATCGATATTAAAATGACCTCCATTACCTACTTTGTTAGACTCCTGAAGTCTGACCCAGGGATTACGGGACCAATTCTTGTTGGTACCCATTTAAAAAAAATATTCCAGCCTGGTTTCTGATTTTCTGGAGAGTATTACCACATGGCAATAAATTCACAAGGTTTTACTGTTCATAAAAAAATTTACAGAAAAAAATAATTTGATACTAACATAAATAATCGATAAGCAAAATCAGAGCTGATCGCTAATCTGTCATTGTAAGCAAAAAAGCACCAACTGCACAAAAAAACAAATATACAGTGCAAATGTGAGTGAAAAATGTGTTAAGAGTTATACGAGAAGGTGTATGGATGTAGAAGAGGCGAAATGTTTTTATTACGATAGATAAGTCTGGTGATATCTTATATTAGCCTACCTCGACAGGGAAACGGCGTTATGGTATACGAGTATATATCAAATTTTATCATTACAACTTTCAATACATCATACATTTTTTTTAAAAGGCAATCCACCCAAACTAGAATGATTTGTGCCATAAAATTCAAGTTGTTATGCAATTACATGAGCCATTATAATAAAACAATTATTATCCTAGACAATTTCAAGTTTTAGCTGATTAAGCTTCAAAACTTCTACAATTAATCTATAACTGAAAAAGTCCCACGAAGAAAGAAGAAATACAACATTCATTGGACGCGGCAAAGATGCGGCTTTTAGTAAATCAAATCTGTCTGGGACAAGGACAGCCGAAAAATACATTGTCTATAGTTTCATCATCCAGACCACACTCACAGTCGGAATTCTTCACAATACCCATTCTGTAAAGATAACTAGTCACCACGTAGTGGCCCGTCCGTAAACGACACATGACAGACACTTCTATCTTGTTTCAAAGGGAATAGTTTGTTAAATTATTTATGTTATATCTAGAGCCCATATATATGATACACCAGTCATATTCTATTCCAACGCCCATTGGTGCCAAGTGTCATGTTTACTTTTATTTGAAAGATCAGTTACAAGCTGTGAAAAATCACATAGGGGAAAACTGATAGAACATGCTTCCTTTGCCAAGGAATCAACCCATTCATTTCCAGAGGTACCTAACATAACATATATATGAAGGAATTCTAGTCAGAGAAACATCTATGTTTTTTTAAAACATTGTGAAATGGCAGCCTTTGCAGCAACAGAAGTGTATACTGGCGCATTGTTGTGCAATAATCTCACGCATCGTGACAACTTTCCTCAATGTTTTCTTTTTATGGCATCCTTTAATTTGTGTATAAATGATACATAATACTCGCCAATAGCTGTATTATTATCTCTTTGAAGTCAATTAGTAATATTCCCAGATAATCTCATAGAAATGTTGCCATATTTTTTTAGGCAAGTGCAATCTTGGCTTTTTGGGTTGTGATGATTCAGGATAGCACCTGTTCATCGAGTATTTTTTCAACTGAGGATTATGGTTTTAAACCTTAGCTCAATTATTTATGTTTCTTTCTTATCGCAAATAAATTATATTCATTTCAACATTCAACACGTTATTGCCTTTGGACACCACTCAAAAGTTTTGGCACCCATATTGCTTAATCTTATTCATGTCAAGATAGTCGTGTAGAATTCGAAGCAATGTGATTTCGGAAAGCTGATTCATATCTTGCTGCTATTTCTTTTGATTTTAGTATTATATCTTGTAACACTTTCTCTTGTGTACTATAATTGATTCCGATTGTTGCTGAGTGCTTCGGTTGGTATGCCTTGTTGAGGATTATATTCAATTGATTATCTGCCTAAGTGGAACTGTTTAGCATCTAAACATCGTTTTATTTCTGTCGAGGTTTCTCCTTATTTTGAAACGAACTTGATTATCGCGCTATATTCATTTTTTTTTCAAAATACAACGAAAAAGCTCGTCTTTTGTCTGTTCTAGTTGACATACTTATGATGGTATAGTTAAAAAAACTGTAATATGGCCTAGCCATGCTGTACTTTGTAACCTTAGTATTAAGGTCGTCCATGTTCCTTTTTTTTTACCAGGTTATATAACGAACGTGGAAAACATTACAATACCATCCACCTTTACCATGCAATGTTTGCATCCGAAATTAAACATCTTATATACGAGCATATATACAAAGTGCTTAATCAAAGTACGATGATGGTATGGAGAGATAATATATGAAAATTAAATTCAACATATTTACAGACAGTGGGTTGTGATTATTATTCACTTTCAAGAATACTTTGAATTAAAAACATTAAATTACGTGCAATGAATATATAACATAGGTACTTCTTAAAAGTAGAAATCTTAATTTATGATAACTAAATCACTAGACGACTTCTTTACTCCAGATGATATCACCTTGAGTGGGGTAATGAAATTAAAACTTGAGTAGCGAATCTTCAAACTCATGCTAACTAGAAAACTTTTGGATTAACTCATCTTTCAGTTGGAAACCAACAAGATAAAAAAGCATCTATATGAAATCTTTCAGACTATGTACTCGTATGACTTATTTTTATGTTACTGTACACAATACGCCATTAACTTTCCAAAATTATCTTCTATTATATATGTAACATAACGTCTATCGAGCTTTATGCAGCATGATTTTCAGTTGTTGATTACATAAAAATATTGTCTCAAACATATTATTTTAAGCTCAACATCATCTAAAGACGTAATAAATAGACATGTGGATATTTTCGTAAAATTAAATGCAATTTTTGGTTTGTCTCTATCAATCATATAACGTTTATTAATAAGATGCTGTTTCCAACTCAATACAGGTTATTATTTCCTAGTGAGTTGGGTCTTGAATTTTTTGCAGTGAAATGATTTCGTAAATGAGAAGATTAATAAATAGAAAAAAAAATCACTTAAAACTTAAACTAAATGTTGACCTTCTTTACTACAATGATCTCCGAAGTGAAATAAGAAACCTGTTCGATCCCACCCCCACCCACGTTGTTAAGGGGTACAAAATCAGTCCCCATTCAGCGCAATCTACACTAGAAGGCCGAAATCTTCTTTTTTTTTTATAACCTCGACGTCACATAGTGAAGAAGAAGGAACTGACCAAAGGGACACACCTGAGTGTGAAAAGTATAGAAGCGACGACGAACTTAGGTTCACGAGAGAAGTAAAATGCTTCGCAGCGCAGTAAATATACTTATGAAGCGATTTAAGGCCCGTTGGCATCGTACAGGGTTAATCGATGTAACCTTAATTAAAGCTTATGTATCAAACCAACTAAGTAACAAACAATTCCGAAATAAGAAACTAAGTAAAGAAAGCCACCGATGTAGTCTGGAATAACAAATACATGAAAATAGACAGCAAGGTCAACATTTCCAAAGGTCAATAATCATGACTTAATGAATATAGATAAGATAAACAAAAATTATGCTCAGTACTAATGAAGTGAAAACCTTCAGAGCCATTGCAGGCAAAAGTTAGAGTTAGAGCTTGACTTAGACTTAGAGTTAGAGCTTGAAACTTCAGCACCTGAGAAATATGAGAAGTGGAAGATATTGTGAAAGTAAATATACGTAAAATATAAAAAACCGAATATTAATAATGCATAAAAAATGGATATCAGTGACCCTCAATAACTCCACAAAACCGTTAGGAACCGATAACGTTGTCTTTCACGTATTGACAGAAATCAATTATAACGGTAAAAAAATAACGGAGTATTTTAAATGCAACCAATTTTTTTAGAAAAAGTTTAAAGACAATTCATGTTTTTTATTTAACCCCTCAACATATCTGAATTGATGATGTTGTCATATTGAAAAGCGTGAAAATAAGACTATATTGTCTTTGGTCCCAGCAATCGAGCCTTTGGGTTAAGGACCACTGGAGTAGGCAAGTATTTTACAGGTCACCATCGTACGTCTTGTACAGGGTGACCCAGAATAAAGTGCACTTTTATTTCCTCTATTACTCGAAAGCTCATGAAGAAGGACAGATGTAGAAGGCGTCTTTCGCTTGATCGGTTCTGGTAGGTTTAGTCGGCATTACGAAGCAACATCGTGCGTTTTACGAAAATAATGGTCCATACATAACTGTTAGACAATTATTTCGAGTTAAGTACCAATTGCACAGTGTTAGACGGTGTCTGAAAACCAACTTAATTAAGCAGTGGGTTAAAAGATTTGAAAAGACTGGTTCCACCATAAAATCTCGACCTATTATGCATTATCTATTATATATTATGTACTACCTATTCCACTATAAAAATTCTCGCCTGCGGACTTGTCGAACGGAGCAAAGTGTAGAGCAAGTCAATGAGTCTGTGTGCGCCAATTCAACGGTATCAACCCGAAACATTTGTCTGCATTAGCGATGTCGTGTACGACCTTGCAGCAAATTGTATCGTTTGACTTAAAACTTAGTTCTTAAAAAAATCAACTTGCTCAGGGTTTAAATGAAGTAGAGATTGTTACAAGGCTGGATTCCGTGACTAAAAACTTCGGGTTTAACAAAATATTTTTTTGAGACGAAACACATTTCCAAATGAATGGCTTCATCAATAACCAAAATTCTCGCTATTAGAGCAATGAAATCCAGAGACTACTCTATTCTACACGAATTGTATTTTGGGCAGCCATGTCAGCATCGGAAATCATCAATCCTTATTTATTTGAGGACATTCGAGGCCAAGCAATAACAGTTAACGTCATTCAAATGGTGAGAAAACTTTTGACTGTGAAATTTGCAAGAATATCTGAGGTGCAATTCGAGAACGTAGTTTCAACAGGATGGGGTAATTCGTCCAATAACAGTTTAGAAGTGGTTCCAAAGATGTTCCCCGTAAATTGGGAAGGGGGACATTGTGTAGTCACCAGGAAGTCTTGATTTTTCCTCACTTGATGTTTATGTGGGGATGCATAAACGTGAGTCAAAATTTTCGAGCTAGATAAGACGAACGCTCTCATTTCGACGATATCGTTTTTAAAAGATAAATTCCCAACCTTTTGTTACATGTCTACAGTAATTAAAGGTAATTATAACAAATCAATGTTTTATTATAAATTTTCAAAAGTTAGCTTTATTTTTAGTCACTCTGTATATACGTGGGTCATCCAGAAAGTAAAGAACGTTTTGGCATAACTAAATAAAAACGAAAGATATCAACACAAAACTTTATTTACAAAATCACAGTACCTTACTCTATTTTTCAATATAGTCGCCATAGCTGTCAAGGCACTTATTGTAACGTGGAACCAATTTTTCAATTCCGATGTTATACTCTTCTACCGCCAAATATTTGAGCCAGGATGTCACTTCTTGTTTGAGGTCTTCATCGTTTGCGAACTGTTTTCCGCCCAAAAATTCCTTTAGTTTCGGGAATAAGTGAAAATCACTTGGTGCCAAGTCATGGCTGTAAGGAGGATACCCAAAAATTTCTCACTTAAGACGTTGAAGTTCTCGCTGTATTCAAATTTTTAGGCACCCACCGAGCGCATATTTTTTTGTAGCCAAGGTGCTCTGTCACTATTTCATGTAGGAGCGATCGTGAAATTTGTAGGAAAGATTCATGTTCTGTGCTTAAAGCGAACCGCCGGTTTTCCTGAACTTTGTCTTCAACTTTTGCTTTCAACTCATCCGTAACGAGTGATGGCCTCCCACTCCGATCTTCGTCGTGCACACTGGTTCTTCCTTGATTAAACATTATGCACCATTTCCTAACTGAAGCTTCATTCATTGCACTATCACCATAAACATTCTTTGTTTGCCTATAAATTTCGATAGACCGAACATTTTGTGCATTCAGAAAACGAATGATACTACGCACTTCACATTTGGCGGGATTTTCGATGGGCGTAGCCATTTTGAAAGGTTACAGAACAAAGACAGTTCAGCAACAAAACTCGGCTCGCACTAAAGTGGAGGAAGGAGCAAACTGGCGCGCATACGATCGCGGTGGTGGAGGATCGCCTCAGGTCATGGTGCGCAATCGTTCTTTACTTTCTGGAAGCGCCTAGTACTATACGAGTACGTCATGTCTAGCACATGCGAGCATTAGACGAACTACCAGACGAACACTTTAACCTGCCTGGGACCCCTTGTGTTTTATTATTTTTAGGGTACTCTTCAGAATCGAATCCGCAACCCTTAAGTGCAAGACAAGCGTCTAGCTTCGTTTAGTCGAACGATAGTAAAAAAAGATTTTAAGAAAGTCTTGCATTGAGCTTAAAGTTTTGTATGAGAAATGCTATAAAATTTAATCTATTTAACTTAAGTAAACAAAAAATAAGGGCTAAAATTGAATAGTTAGATTAAATTTGATAATTTAAAAAAGGAAAGAATCTTCATATTGTATTTTTATACATATGAGTTAACGAACAACCCTTTAGGCACAAACTTTCAAATTTTTATTGTAGATATTTTGATGTCACTCCCAGGATTAATTTAGGAAAATGATAATAAAAAATATTTCTCATTCTTAAAACGTACATTCCAACAGTAAAAAAAGTTTTGTTGCCACGATAACTTCAAAAATTTTGCTATGTGCCAGATGTTCTCAAAATATGTCTCGTGTTGGTTTAAAAATAGGTTTTTTGTGAAAGTTTCTGTATATCTTTAAATAAATTGAAATATTTTATAAATTTAAAAAATCATTATTAATACTTTGTATATATAGCGTTGATCCATAGTGTAATATCAACTAAATTGAATTTATTTTATATGTGTAAGGATCACTTAAATAAATTCAGCTTAGTATGATCTTACAATTAGATATACATATACATACATCGGAATATCGATAATTAATAACATTTATATTATCCGCCAGATTGGTTGGATGATTGGAAGAGATTAACACACGACAATAAACCCGTTTTACAACGATGCGTTAAATAAATCATTATCATCGGTAATGCTACCTCCAACGTTTCGGCAGTTGTCAAGGTCAAGACAATATTATTGTTTATATAAATTGCTTTTATTTACTAAAAATTGGTAAAGGAACGCGTGCACTTAGATGAATACATGGGTTAACAATGTATGGCCGAATAAGTTATGCAGGAATTAGGGGTGTATATGAACTTAAGGCTGTATTGATTAATCTGTTCACCGCGTTAAAAATCAAATTCCACGAATCCTGTGCTCGGCACAATTTCGGCGTTTTTTAATTTATAAGTTTAAACGCGTATTTTGTTTAGAACCACTGATATTTGATTACAACACCAAGTAAACATGACACATAAGTAATTTTCTGATAATAAATAATAGTCATTACTCTTAAGGAGACTCATTAAATAAAGGAGATAAACTAAACATTACGTAAAATAAACAAAGGAATGCTACGATCAAAGCAATGATTCATTACACTCACCCAATCAAATGCATATAGCACTAGTAATGTTTATTTACGTAAGAGAGACTTAGTAATGTTTATTTACGTAAGAGAGACTCATCGCAGGACTCGATCCGCGCGACAGGTCGTTATATGTGACGCAATAGCTGGAAATATTGAGAAACCAAAAAAATTCGGCGCTCTGTTTATTCAACAATATCTCATAATCTAATATATTATTTGACAAGATTTTCAGAGATGTCGTTAGAATAAAGATTATTTTAAATTTTAGTTCCATTTTCATTCCGGTTTTGTGTCATTCTTTTCAAGTATTTGTGATTTGAAACTTGGATTGTCGTCAGATCACAGGCGTTCGTGCTTCCCGCGAGGAACACGTTAAGATAATTCTAAAATAGTAGGACAAGTGGAACGAATAAATTAAAAAAGATAACGAAACAAATATACAGTGCAAATGTGAGTAGAAGAGAAAGACTTAAAAAGCATGGTTGGATCAAGTGAATGATATTTTAAAAGAAGAAAAAGTTAAAAGTTAGAGAAATCATAGGAGATGTATGAGAAGGTGTATGGATGTAGAAGAGAGGTAGGATGTGTCGTGATTGATTTACCGTTCTCTGCCTTTGCCAGGGAGATGACGTGATGGTTATTATGTACGAGTATGTGTAAAATTGGTGTACAATTTTTTTTTTCAAGTAATTTTTTTTTTCAAGTAACTGATGGCCAATATCGAGGGGCAGCGTGGTCCTGGTAGAAGGCAAACATCTTTTGACTTGACGGGGATGAGGCGTGTGGAGGACCTGTTCCGGGCTGCGCAAGATAGAGAAGCCTTTGCCAGAGTGATTGCCAACGTCGGGGGGACCTGATAGGGCACGACAAGAAGAAGAAGTAACCGTTAACATCAACCAATATATAGGGAACCTAAAAACGGGCATTACCCAATTTCCACATATATTCATTCTGAGCAAAAAGAAAATGTTCCTCAACGTGCTTATTTTACCTTTACACACCCAAAAAAACTGTTAAATTCACATCGAAAATCTGAACATTTGTTACGTCTATGTTATCTGATACAAATCATGAATTGTGATTTTTGTATGTATTTATTAACTGATTTTACTCTACAGTCAAATAACTGCATAACAAACAACAAAAAACTGAACATTTTATATGTCTACGGTATCTGTTTCAAATCGTTATTTGTGCTTTAGGCCTGTTTTTATAAACTGGCATTCTTTACAGGACAACTAAAATATCTGAAAATTTGATATGTCTCAATCACCTGATTCAAGTAGTTAATATTGATTTGGGAATGTATTTATAAAGTGATATTGGATATTTATTATATTCATAAATGATTTTACATGTAAACATTCAACCTATACTAGATTGCTATAGTTACCTGATTCCAATCATTAATTGTGATATATGTGGTATGGTATATATGTTATTCGTGTGTGTTTATAAACCAATGTGTTTTTTTAACAAAACATACAAAATATGTATAATTAATTAACAACGAATATATCTTAATTACTTGATTGAAATAGTTGATTGTGATGTATTTATAAATTGATAAATATTTTTTATATAAGTAATCTACCTATACTAGAATGTGAAAGTAAGCTGATTCGAATCATTAATTGTGAAATAGGTACTCCTATGTGCTCATAAACTAATGTGTTTATAAACAGAACATACAAAATCTGTATAATTAACAACGAATATATCTTAATTACCTTATTCAAATAGTTAATTGTGATTTGTATACATGTATGTATTTATGAACTGATAAACATTTTTTATATAAGTAATCCACCTATGCTTGGATGATTTGTGGGTATTTATTTTAGTTATACAATATTTTATCCATCCTGTTAAATTAGCACATTGAATTTTCTTATGGTTCACATTCTAAAACATTGGCACAGACCCCTCTCATGCATGATCGAACCGTTTGTAAACATTGGCACAGACCCCTCTCATGCATGATCGAACCGTTTGTAAACATTGGCACAGACCCCTCTCATGCATGATCGAACCGTTTGTAAACATTGGCACAGACCCCTCTCATGCATGATCGAACCGTTTGTAAACATTGGCACAGACCCCTCTCATGCATGATCGAACCGTTTGTAAACATTGGCACAGACCCCTCTCATGCATGATCGAACCGTTTGTAAACATTGGCACAGACCCCTCTCATGCATGATCGAACCGTTTGTAAACAAAACAACAACAAAAAATTATCTTAAGTATTTCATTACTGTACTTAACTCTCAAGTGTATGAACCACCTACATTTACTTGATAACTTATTGTATTCCCAACAGGCTCTTATCCTTAACATTATTCTTTATGAATAATTTTGAACTTCTCAAATTTTAAACAGAGCAGGAACAGAAAAATATTTTAAACATACTCGTACATTTAAAAATAAAATATTTTTTCTAGTTGTTTAAATAACTCTGGCGTCACTTTGTGGAACTCCATAATTAGTATACAATTAAAATACGGTTACTTTATTTTATTCCACATTTAATTTATTGCAAATCACAATGCATTACAACTCTTGTTGTTATCATCAAGTGAATTGTCAAGTAGTACGAAAACAAGGAACTTTAGTACACGAATTAAATAACACATTAGAGCAATACTATAAAAACAATCTTTTTTCTGAGTTCGCCGAACCCCTAATAACAAATGATCACTTGTTTTCACATCAAATAAACCCAAAAATATTACACGTCTCAAACACACTATATAATACAGTAAAAAGCCTAGAAACCTTTGAAATATATAATCCAAATAAACAAAACAAAAATAATCATAAATAATCAATTAAATGTATCCTCTTCTCCGCCTCTAGCCCTATTTCCTCTTAGTACAATTAACAATTAAATGTATCCTCTTCTCCGCCTCTAGCCCTATTTCCTCTTAGTACAATTAACAATTAAATGTATCCTCTTCTCCGCCTCTAGCCCTATTTCCTCTTAGTACAATTAACAATTAAATGTATCCTCTTCTCCGCCTCTAGCCCTATTTCCTCTTAGTACAATTAACAATTAAATGTATCCTCTTCTCCGCCTCTAACCCTATTTCCTCTTAGTACCATTAACAATTAAATGTATCCTCTTCTCCGCCTCTAACGCTATTTCCTCTTAGTACCATTAACAACAAATAGTATCAACACTTTTACTCTATTTTATCATAAACAACACACGTAATGATGTAATGAATATATGCTTCAGTTCTTGACAACTCATCTGATGATGACTCAGCAAGTGTTTAAATGCATTGTGATTTCCAATAAATAAAGTGAAATAAAACAAAGTAACCGTGTTTTAAATTTATATTTATTTATCTAGCGTTATTTAGTGACCAAGTTTATTGGGATGCAGAATTTATAAAAAAATATTGCCTATGCACTAGTTTAACAACTTTAGTGTAATATAATATCAAAATTTCAAATGGTATTAGTCAAACTAGTTTCATAAGGCATCAATATTTAAAATGGCACTAGCCGAACAAGTTTCATAAGGCATCAAAATTTAAAATGGCACTAGTTACCACTAATTAGTTTACATTCAACACAATATTCATTAAATGTTTTCTATAGCTTGTCTCTTATCACGCGGTCATATGCAACTTCACAAGCGCACAATATCATTTTTTTATTTTTTGTCATACTTTTTTCCACAAAAATACGCAAAGAAAAATTCTACTCCACGTATGCTATTCCAATTCTCAAAGAGATATTAATGGAAAAATTACAATAAAAAAATACTTAGGTTAAAAGACAGCATAATAATAGCCCCCCAGTCAATACCTTAGATTGAGAAATGTTGGAGTAGAAACCTTCAGAACTCAAGAACATCTTCATTAAAAATATCCACCGAATCAGACATTGTTGTATTCTCACGATTGATTTATTACAACGTACAACTGTGGTTAACAAATTGCTTTTGACATATTTGAATATTAGATGGTTCCGTATGCGTAGTGTAAGATCGAAGTATTTTGGAGTGTACTTTTACACTTCGACACAATAGTCATTATATGTGTGCATAGAGTGTGAAAATCAATTTGAACCAATATATCGGGGCTATCAACATATATACTCGTATATAGAAACATTAAATCGAATATAATCCTTCATTCAGAGAGGTGAAGAAGACGGGTGTAATTCAATAAAATGTTGTAATCATGCATGTCATGTGAGATGTTGAGACAAAAATTAAGGTCTCAGTAATTTACTTTGAACCCTTTCAATCGTGTAGGAATAGATAATCTAGTTTGATGACGAAATATAAATATTAATATGTTTTAGGCTTTCGCGGTTCTCCGTATTAGTTGGATAAGGTTTTTCGGAGTATTTTACCGCATGGTTTGGCTCATGATGCCGATGTCTCGAAAAGTTGCAGTTTTCTTCTTCAGAGCATATTCATAGTCAACTTCGCTATAAGGGGGTGCGCGCCTAAGATTTGGTAAAAGTGCACATCTTTGTTATTTTTTTTTTATTTTAGTCCCCTATTCTGTAACACTTGATCTGGTATAAATTCAATTGTTTCTGGAAGGAAGTGCTTCTGCTAGTGTGCCTTGCCGAGGGTCATCTTCAATCAATTAACTGCCTAAGAGAAACTGTTTAGTTAAAATTTTCAGCATGGAATATGATGGAGATGCTGTGTACACAGTATACGTCGTTTAACTTATTTCGTGCTTTCCCTTCTTTTGAAAGAAACTTGATCACCGCGCGATATTCAATCGATAGCTCGCTTTGAGCGCCCTTGAGGAGAGTTTTCTCTCTAAACGGTGCTATATAAATTGTCATTTTGTTATTATTATTAACTGCACGATATTTATTTTTAATATTTCAGAATATAACGAAACTATACGTCTTTTAATGACATATGCACTACTGAGAGTAGAGGTATAAATATTTTAACTGTAACGTTGCCTGATCATGCAATGGGCGTGTCTGGTATGGTATCTGTCTATACACGCTCTAACTTGTTTTGACCGGAAACTTTTGTACCTTAGCGGTGCTTATAATTTTGATCACATTTGTTTTTAATAAATAAAACGTGGAAGACGGTGATGAGGACCATCTGATTTTATTTTAAGAAGGAAAATTAAATCATGGATAAATCAAGACTCGTAGACGTATCTTTAAAAAATCTATTAATTGCTGGAATATATACGTCTATTAAGATCATATAAAGAACTATCTTTACATTTTATTAATTTTCTAATAATCCTTTTTAATATTAAGTAACAACACTCGCATACGTCTGGTGCGTGCAAGTATTGTTAACAGATAAACTCTAACCAGACTGGGACCCTTTTTATTACTTTTTTGGCTCTATTGGAAATTGAACCCAAAACCCCAAGGTGGAAATCAAGCGACTTACCAACTAGGCCACGGAGGTTGACCATTTTATAATGTTAATTTATGCACTGCGTCACTTAACTCTGTCAAAAAACTCATTTTGTATAAATTGATGCAATCGAACCACCTGTCACACATAAAACTAACGGAAACATCGTTTAATTTACTGTAAACTACGTTGTTAAGTAGCGGAACAATAGTAATATCCTTCATCCTAAGAATAAATGTGAAGTAGGGTCGTTACTATATTTCATAAAATACTTGAGTAGCATGTTTTTTTAGATTTAGTAATAAATGTATCTAAATAAGAATTTATGGAATAATGATGATGATTAATGAAGTTCGATATCGAAAGAAGATAAGCATGTGAAATATACACGTGAATGGTAGTTTATACAATGTGTTTACCGATCTGAGCATTTCAAGAGACGCAAAACTGGCTGTTCGAGATAAAATCTTGGTTCCAACATGAGGAAGGTTATCTTATTGAGCCGTCTTGCGACAGTACATTACAAACCAAAAAATATATATATGGTACTTTAGAATTCAGTTAAGAGTGAGAATATGTTTTACTTCAGTAAAGAGTGAGAATATGTTCTATTTGTGTCGACTTACCTCTGCAGATTTAGGAGTTTGGCGATAGCTGTAGTAAAACCGAAATATAGTTTAAAACTCAACGTGGAAGAGAAATGAGGGTAGCTATGGAGACTGTTACATAATGGGTCGACTCTCTGTATCTGTGGAGAGAAGCAGTCCATGCGATACTTGCTACAGTACCCGAGGAGCTCAGTGTCTAGAACCAATGAGGATTTGATTCGTGGATACCTGATGTTGTGTATGTGGTAGAATTCTGTGCGGAAGTTGTATAGTGACTTTTACATGAAAAAAAGAAGAACTTATTTGTATTTCCCCTCAGTCCCACATCTTAAATGTAATTGATATAGTAGTTATACAAAACATGCGAAATCAATTGGGATATTTTAAAAACCTTTTTAATTTTTTTTATCCACAATGCGTAATTTAAAATCATATTTGTTTAATGCAAATGTCGACCGTAGAGAACAAGTACATAACAATTCTAAACCCCCTTCATTTTATGGATATAGAGAACCACGTCACTTCACAAGCAGAAGTACAGCTATTAATTCCTATTTTTTTAATTAATCACAATACAACATTAATGTACATAGTTTTCATGGAAAGAATAACTGTCGAGTACAAGTATATAACAATACTAAAACCTTCCATTTTGGGGATATAGATAACCTATTTTACTAAGCAAGGTAACATATGTAACGAAGTGATCTCATTCTTTAACCCTTAACACTCAGTTGTCGGCGTACAAACGACATGTACATATAACATACTTAGCTCAGTTGTCGGCAAATCGATGACATGTTAACTTTTGCTTATAATGTAAAATTTCGAGCACATCACATACACTTACTTTATTTTTTTTAATCGAATAAGGTAATTTATAATATAAACATTTGCTAAAGGCTATATTATACCTACATACAAATTTATAACTTAAGAACTTAATATTTTATTTATAAATTATGACTACAAGTTTAATTTACTAAGACTATAAGTTTAATTTACAACGAGTATTTTTTATTTAAAATAATCTCATTATTTAATTTCTTAGACATAGTTAACACCTACATATATGTACTAACTTATAACTAGATAATAATTCTTACAACTAATTATTTTATTTATTTCTTTTTATACACACGTACATGCCCACTCGTTCAGGCTACTTGCATTGCATGTGCTTCCTTTGAGCTCGTACATTTATTTAATTTTTAGAACACTAAAAAACATTATTATTTTACAAAATAAATTTAAATAACTGATGCTGCAAACATATGTGTAAAATTGGAATGATAAGAGTTAATCACAAATTTCATAGATTTGTCCTCATAAAATACTGCTGAAATTTGCTTATTTATATTATTTTAATAAAATAAATGAAACACTTATTTTTTTATTTTGTATTCACCACTGTTATATTAGAGTAACTACCGGTTTCAATGACCTCCGTCTTCCTTATCAGGTAAAGATGAACCTTAACCCTGAAGTTCATCTTGACCTGACGAGGAAGACGCGGGTCATTGAAACTGGTAGTGAACTCAAATAAAACAGTGGTGAATACAAAATATTTTTTTAAATTTATTTTATTAAAAAATTATAAACATGACACCACAAAATGAAACAGACGACTTTTCTAAGATTCAAGAAATTCTTATTTATTTTAATGAAGTTTTTTAAAACTTTTATATACGTGTGTGTGTTAATCTGTATTATCTGTGTTACAGTTAAGTGAGAATTAACTCTCATAGTTATTCCTCGATAGTGCGTATATATCGATTGGGGAATAAGTACCTATGCTACTAGTATATAGAGGCAATATTCTCGTATATACAGTACCCGGCGGTAAGTAATACACATCGGGCTTAAGAAAGAGACTGCCGGCCATAATCGGCTATCTTCGGCTTTGTAGACCGTCGTCTCTGTCATTCATACACGTGTTCCGTCGTGATTTGTCAGTCGTTGTCAAGCATTCTAGGGACAGAGACGACGTTCTACAAAGCCGAAGCTAGCCGATTATGGCCGACAGTCTCTTTCTTAAGCCCGATGTGTGTTACTTACCGCCGGGTACTGTACCTATTTAGTATTGATGTCAACATATTCAAGGCAAATTCGTTTAAGATTTTTACTTCTCTGCATGTACACAATATTTCTAACAAGGTCTTTAATCGATAGCTTAATAAAAAAAAATTAATATTTGTTATTTTAAGAAATTATGTTACCTTACTATTAATTTAAAAGCATTACGAGTTTATATGTTGAAAAATAAATCTCATTGTTTAAACCATATACCAATTAAATTCGGTTTGTTGATTCTATAGTATATTATTATTTTTCTTTCTTTCAGATGCATAGATGTTTTCATGCTAAATATGTGTTCTGAATTTTGTAGATTTTTTAAAATGTTGATATTTTATTTTTTGTTAAGTAAATGTTTCCGTGATTTTTAAAGAACACTTAAGTAATTTATATATTTCCAATAAATACATTAATTAATAAAAGCTCTAAAGACCGTGCTTATAAAATAAATAAACGAATAAATAATTTGAATAAAATCCAAATTTAAATGCTATTTTCTTCACCAAAAAAAAGTAGTTAAGACTTTGTATTTAGTTTGAAATTTGGACTATCTATTCGGGTCTCATTCTCATAAATTAAACGGCATGTTATTTGACTTGTCATTCCACTGTTACGTGGTCACTCATATCCTATAAAAGATCCCGGGCGACGCAATGGTTACCCCTAACCTGGAGTCTGTATTGAAAATTTCTTAAACTTTATTATTACCATTTAAGTAAGCCTTTACTGGACCTACTTTTTAAAGTGATATATCTAAAAGTCTTCGTAAATTTAACGGTTTTTTAAATCATTCAGTGAAAGATAACAGGTCCGGTGAGTTAGTTTATTTATTTCCATCTATAAATATTCAGTAATCTGCCTATTGAATCCCAAATATTCATACTATTGAACTGTCCTGAAAGCAGTTTCGTGTATCTCGGATATACGAGTATAACGATAGGGCAAAATTGTCGTTACTAACATCATTATGGTAATAGTTTAGCGCATTTTTTACTATTGTTTACCCGAATTGCTAAAGCGGTTTTTTTTGCGTAATTTAAGATAGAATAAAAATAAGTTGTTTCTACGGTACTTAATGTGCATTAATACTATCTCAAAAGAAAAAAAACGCGACACAAAAAAATATATATATACTATATGTACAGTGTATGGTGACGATGCACAAAGCAACCGTGTGTATCAAAAGTGGTTTAAAAAATCCTTAATGGTAATACGACACTTGAAAAGAATAACAAGTTGATCCGAAACCACTCATTTGAAATTGCTGCGCCCAAACCATTCGGGCTGATCCATGAGCAGAGATGTTACGTCTTTTTTACCTATTTCTTTAGATGTTCTTTCTTCTCTACCTTTTTCCTTGTATTATCTGTCTTGTCTATCTTTTTCCTTAGATGATATGTTTTGTCTACCTTTTTCCTTAAATTATCTGTCTTCATTTTCCCCCTATATGATTTGTCTTCTCTACCTTTTTCCTTGCATGGTATGTCTTCTCTACCTTAGATGATCGGTCTTCTCTACCTTTTTCTTTAGTTGAATCAAGAAATGGGCTTCATTTCTACCCTTTTTTTAGGTGTTGTAACATGGAAACTTTATTATCATACTCATCCCCATCACTCTTTGTCCCTATATTAGTAGGAAGCAAAAACAGATATTCACTTAATTTTTTCCTGATAAAATAAATTACTCTACCCAATTATTTTTTTATTATTTTTTGCAACACCTGCATAATATTTTTGAAATCGAACAAAAAACACCATGTCCCAGACCTGTTCAATAAAAAATGATTCAAGTAGAATTGTTCACTCAAAAAGGATCATGTAAATATTTTAAACTAGAATAACTATTTTAATTATTATGATTCGATTTTAAAGAACAAATCAAGTCACATTAAGCGATTTTAAGGATTTCAGATATTTTTTACAATGAATATTATGTCATATATTTTGAATGCAAACAGTTTTTAGCGATTTCCCAGCATTCTGACTTGGTGGATATGTTCTTTTTTTTAATATTACCTCCTCATATTTCTGATGTCTTCATTCCGCCTTCCTTCATACATGATTTCCCTTAATGCACGCATCTCTACAGCATTAATCTTATTCTTATCCTTCTTCCACCAAGTCCAAATTTCACTTCCAAACATCAAGTTTGACACCAACACACTATTGTGTAATGTCATTTTTGCAACTGTTGATATTGCGCCGCCATCGTTTATAACATTAAGTGATTCGTTTACCTTGTTCCCTGTCATTACACGCGTAAATATACTGTCCGCAACGCACACGTAATTTAAATTTCCAAATTGACGTGATGCGCTCACCCGCTTGCACTAAAAGTATACACTGAATCTACTACTATCAGAATTTCGCCAGTTTGATTTTCTGGTACATATTGTATTATGAGTCGAATGAAAAAAAAATGTATTTCGAAATCGCTTTTTTTTACTGACCCCGGTTATCCGTGACCCTGAACAATTGAGTCTACTGTATTGTATTATGGATTTCCCAAGTCGACCGAGCGTTGTCAAAGCTTGAAATAATTAAGTATACTCGACAGCGTCGAAATTTGACCGGATCAAACGACTCAGTGGCTGGTTCTTGTCTCTAGATCGTGACTAACAAAATAATTCTCGATATACTTATATTCATTTTTTACACTTTTATACTTAGTTTCTACTACCAATAATGTTCAAAACAAAACATGCATGTTTATGAAAAAAGAAGTCGAGGATACTTTTGTTTGGTTTAACATTCTTCTGTATCCCCATTGTTAATGCAAACTTGTTGAAAACGTAGTCGGGATACAACATTTCATTACACATAGTTTTGACAACATTATCGCAAATGTTCGTTCATTAGTATATCTGAATTGGTACTTTGGATAAATTGAATAGCGAGACTGGGAGGCAACGTTGTCTTCGGTTCCATTAATTCAGATTTTGGGTCAAGGAGCCGATGAAGTACTCATAAGTACGGATCTCGCAGTTCGTTATTATTATATTTGCAAGTATAAGAGATACTACCGCGCGTAAATACGGTATAGTATTGCCAATCGCAAAAATCTAACTCATGTGAGTGTTGTTATATGCAAAATCTTACCAGACTGAATAGTTTTTTGTTATGTTTTTAATCGTGTGTGATCGGGAATCGAACTCTAAATCTCTAGATAAAAGTCAAACTTCTAATCAACTAGGCCACACCAGCTCTATGTACACAGAAAACCCTATTCCCTCCCCCGTTGGCACACGTGACCTAGTTGGTAAGACGCTTGTCTTTCGATCCGTTGATACAGAATTTTATCAAAAATATTTCTAGCCTTTTTTTTCACTTAAGACCTCATTAATATATTTTTTATTTATTGGAAGAGTTTGCCACTTGGTAATAAATCCGTCAGTTTGTAGTGTACCATATACAACAAAAGTGTATTATAAAAAGGATCGCATCGCTAACAGGGTTTTGTGATAACAATCTCCAGAGCATTTGTTGGTAGAGCTGTTATGAGGTATTTTTATAATTATCTGGTTTGTTGTAGATTAGAGTGCGGCTCAATTACACAGAAGAATCCAGAACTCCGTGACAAAATATATTTCTACTACATTTTTATATCAAAAAGTATGGACTTCACCTACGGCTTATTTCTAAATTTTTAATGGATATGCTTGAATATTACTCCTTAAGTGTTAGAAAAGATCTTTACACCTGTTTATACACCTACAAATAGCTGACAGGAAAAATAGTACTATATACCCTCTGTTCATTTGCAAACTTTTGTTTAATGTACGGGACAATTATTCAAGCCTCTATGAATAAATATTGTTTTCGGTGTCGTATTCACGAACTGAGTTGTTAAGAGCATCACCACTCGCACACGGAATGACCTTGTTGAAGGAATTATCCGATATCGATATATTCTATCTCATTGTAAAATTGAGGATTGAAGTCTTTAATAACTGAGTCAATTCACAGCGACGTATGAGTAACATTTTGTCGTTATGTTATATTTAGACTTTTAATCATGTATATTTTTCCTTGTTATTTGGTGAAACCTGTAGCAAATGTAAAATATTACACATAACAAAATCAGTCTTTGTAATAATAACCAAAAACAATATTTACTTAGAGTGGACCTGTTTGTAATAGGGAAACAATTTATCTCGTAATTTATGCGACAGTTCGTAAAAGTGTATAGCCTTGTTTATGGCACTAATAAAACAATCCTATCCAGATATTATTGTGAATCGTCACCAGCGCCAATCGTTTATTGATCGTTTTCCACTCATAAAGCAGCTGTGATGATTTACTAAACCATAAATTGACTTGAACAAATTTATGATAACAACCGTTTACATACATATTATACATATGTATTTATAGACAAAATAAACGACACTTAAGTGTTCTTTACATATCACTGTAACAATTATAAAACAAAAGATAACGTATCAATATTTTCCAAAATAATACTTTCAATTTAGAATACATATTTCTTTCAAAATATTATGTATTAAAATTCCAATAAACAGTAAAAAATGTTAATGAAATACAAAAAAAAAAACAATCATCACAAGTAGAAAAAAAATCAATGTTTTTCAAGGGCAATGAAAATGCGAAATTATAAGGTCAATTCCTTACATAATATTCAAAATCAAATGCATTTCTTAGTCAAGACCTAATATTAAGGAAATGCTGGGAAATAATTTTACTGAACTCGACAATATCATCATTAAAAATATTCACGAAACCAGAAATGGAGTTACTTAGCTGTTGCATTCTCACGGTTGATAAATTACAACTATCAATAGGCTATTCCTCGTGATCGAGCATGATTATCAGTCATGTTGTAGATGGAAGACGCCTGTGCGTAGATTGGTTTATTGTGTGCAACTGTTCAAAGTCCCAATCAATGACAAAGAAATCTTAGTTCCTAAACGATCGGCAGATTTAATCTGAAACAGCTCGTCTTGAAACTTTGATATCTTTATCATTGAAACATTTATAAGGCAGAGTTTTATACAACGTTATTTTTGTCGTGCTTAATAGATTATCATAAGCTTTTGTGGATTAACATTTAATATACCTCTCACAACAGGTGGCGATAGCTCAAAAAAGACTTAGATATTTTCTATACCAACATTTTTAACGGAGGTGGGTGGTTGCCCTCCTCCCTCCGTATTTTCCTTAGGAATAAATCAGGTTCCATTACTGTAATATCGAGCATATATGAGATTTCTTCTTGATCTTTATATAAATCTTGGACCTGTTAAGAAAATCATTCCTGGGAGATCAAATGACCAACTGTATCTCTCCTTTTTAGACAACCTGGCATGTGATGTCTTGCAGGGATCCCATATACTGCATTATATTGGATCATATCACTGCCCATACAAATCATATGGTCACGCCAGTACCACCTTCTTTTTCTGGTCCATCTGATTTTGTCATCTGTGTTGTAGATATGTCAACTGTTACAGTTTCTTACCCTATCCTTAAGAGCTGTAAACAAGTTATTAATCTTGTAAGATAATTTGATTAAATAAAATGTCAAAACAATATACTCCTAAGGATATGACAATATCACCTAGAATTAATGGAAAAGAAGATATTCTCTCAGCATGAATGGTAAGAACAATATTTATCTAGCTCGAATGGTAAAGTCATAGGTATCCTTATACCCTCGAACACTAGGCGTAAAAAAGTGGCTGTGTCGTTCGAGGGGAGTAGCACAGCGCGGGGTTCGAACCGACGACCTTCCGCACGGGAGTCCAGTGCGTTACCGCACGGCCATGCACCTCATAATCATTCAAGTTCTTCTTTTCACCTCAGCCTTGCATCCTCCATTGTTGGTCTAGTCTAAGTAAATCAAGTTGGTTGGCTAGTCTAAGTAAATTTAGTCAGTAACCACTTCTACATTCATATTGTTTGGTTTACTACTTCCATGATTCACATTATTTGGTGACAGTTTGTTACTGTGGTCTATTATCATCAACATAGTTTTTGACCAATTGATTTCCAGGCCCAGGAGTTTGTTCTCGTGTTCCTGACGACTGGGACGGCGAAATCGCTATTGATGGAAGAAAGCTATCTGAGATACGCAGAGGACACGACGTCAATTGCCACATCATAATATTAAATAGCCACGCTCCTTAAAAGACAATATACTCCTAGAAAAAATGGTAATTAAGATATTCTCTTAACATGAATGGTATACAGCAATCGTCATTGGCTGAACAATCCATGGTGAGTGTTCTAAGATATTTTTCAATTCGCTTTGGTATGTCATGGTTCTCCAGTAAAATATCCTGACTATTCTGACATCCTTAGTGAACCCGTCTTTAGTATATTATCGAAGCTTTTGCTTCTTATACTCGAACACATACGTTTGTATATTTATTCATTAATATTCTTCACTCATATTCTAAACGGGTCGGGACTTCAACGGTTCGGCGTATTATATTTATAAAACTATAGTCTGTTTATTTAAGATTTATATTCATCGGAGTTGGTTGTAATGAAAGCAGTAATCCTCTTTATGCAAGTGCACGTGACTCCTTAGCAACGTTAACGTTTAATAATTTCAACTCAATTTCCAAGCACCTCCTAAGTTAAAATAATTTACAAGCACCTCCTAAGTAAACTTTACTAACTATGAAATTAATTTAATTCCATGGTAATCTCTACTTTCCGACAACGGGAATTGATAGGACATTTAACATTGCATACAAAATAGTATATTAATAAATACTTTCACACTATCTCCCTGTTGGGGTAGGCATAGAAGACAAAACGCCAGACTTTCCTATCTCGACACACATCCTTAGCCACTTTCACACTTTCTTATACAACTTCTACGATATATCTGACTTTTTACGTTTCTTTCTTTCAGAATATTATTCATTTGATGCAATCATAATTTCCTTGGTGTTCTTCTCACACGTATTTCGCTCACATTTGCACTTTATATAACTCTTTCTTCAGTCATTCGTTCCATATGCACAAACCATCTCGGCGTGTCTACTTCATTTTAATCAGCATTACTGATCCTTTCATTCCATATTCTGTCACATACGAGTATTGTCATGCCACACATTCGTCTCAAAGCACGCATTACTACGTCATTTATTCGACTCCTATCAGTCTTTTCCAGGTCCACATTTCACTCCCATACAATAAAATTTGCTCCTAAATACTATTGTGGCATATCTATCATCTTAGCAGATTAAGATAATGTAATGTTTAAATATATATGTTTTAGTGCCCCGTCTGAGAAAATACTACCAAAATAGTGTACAAATATCAACAAAATTAAACATATTTACATCGTATTCCCTATTAGGAAATTATAGATGTTCTTTTTTATATTTTTGTACATATTTCTTAAGCAGATATGCACTTAACAAGTATAGGACCAACACAAAAATAAGTCGGGTACGTACGCGTTATAACCTCCAGGTTAACTTTAATTAGTTTTGTTCAGAAAACAAACAAAAACTATAGTCCCTACGAAGATCACACAATAAAGTTGTTGAAGATGTGAAAGACATTAGTTGTCGTATTACTTTCATCTTAGATAAGGCTATAATAGCTTTACGAAATTTCAATATTTTGGAGTCACTGATATAATTATGTAAAGTTTTATTAATATACACAACAACAACAAAACTCATAAATAAATTACTTGTTAATCATTGTTTTGATATGTTTTTCTGATTGTTACACCGCAAGAGCGGTTTGTTTGTGAATTTATAATGATGTGAATTCTTGTTGCCTCTACATGAGAGAATATGGATATTATCCCTGGCTTTATCCAAGTGTCTTCTTACTGGGAATGATTAGTTACAGCTCATTAGAGAGTGGAAGATCTCTTCGATTGGGTGTCAAATTTTTTTTCTTGCTCCGACCCATCCGTCCTGAACTGTCAAGGTTTATACGAGTATGTTCCGGATAATTATTTGAGACAACGCTCACATAGATTGTTCTATCAACCTATAAGTCGAACCAACCTGCCTTTGGAGATGCCGGTAGATAGAGCAATCATACTGTTTAACCGTGTGTGTCCTCCACATAGACGTATTTAATGTGTCGCTCAGCTCCTTCAGGAAAAATCTCTTGAATTTAATGTAGTACTTGAAATCATTTAATCTTTTCATATTATCTTACAGGCTACATTTTGTCATGGTATTTTAGTGTACCATATACATTTTTACAATAGTTTTTATAAGTTTAAAAATGTTGAACTATTTTATACATGTTTTTTTTACTTATTATGTTTGATCCTTGTACGAATTAGGGAAACCTGTAATGTGCAAAGGACCTGAAAAATAGTAATTAATAAATGGAGTTTGTTTAATGAATTTAGTTTTGAGGAGGACTTCAATCACAGTTTTTCAACTGCAGTGACTTTTTTCCTTGTTTTTATTTTCCTTTTTGAAATTTTCATACTCCACTACTACCAAATATTATTACCAAATATTATTACTACTCCACTACCAAATATTATTTCGACTATTTTAGCGCATTCAAATATAACAATCATTCAATTAATCTTATATTTTTAAGATTATACAATCTAAATGTATAACAATATTTGTTATATGATAAAATATATCCTATTATAATATTTAAGTTTAATTTGTATTTACACACATTATAGTTGTAAATATTTATTCAGAAATGTTCAAATTTCAATTGTTATTTTTGTTATATTAATGTTTAGCTCTATTTGTTAGTTTTTCTTCATTCATTCTTTCTACATACCCAAACAATCTCAGAGTGATATTCTTCATCTTACTCAACGCATCAGCCTTAAGTTCACATTCATCCCTAATCACTTCGTTCCGTGTGCTGTCATACATTGTCACCTCATGTATTCTTCTAAATGCACACATTTCTAAAGCATTTATTCAGCTCCTTTCAGATTTTTTGCATGTCCACGTTTCAAACCTGTACGTCAAAGTTGGTACTAAAATACTATTGTGGACTATCATCTTAGCAGCTTACTATCCGGTTCGAGTTGATGTTTTAGTATCTTTTGATTTGGTTTCCTATCGCTACACGCCGTTTGATATATCTCGTAACTCTTCAATCACCCGAAAACCAAATAGCTATCAAATCTTTCTCTTTGCATCTCTCGTAGAATTTACTTACCAAACTCAGTAATTTATCTTCATTCTCGCAAATACTATCATATTATCAGCATACTGTAATATGTAAATAGGTACATTCCCATTCGGCATTTGTATTCCCCCATATTGTGAGAAGAAGGTGTGGTGTACGATGACAAGGAAATTATGGTTGAATCAAGTGAAGGATATTTTGAAAGAAGCAAACCAAAAAGTCAGAAAAATCGTAGGACTTGTATGAGAAGGTGTATGGATGAAAAAGAGGCGAAGGATGTGTGTCAAAATAGGAGAATCTGTGGATCTATCATTTATACCTACCCCGCCTGGGAAATGACGTAATGGTATGTAGTTATGACCATAACATATAATACCGAAGAGCTCTTGGACGAGTGAAAGCTAAAAACCGAGAAAGGAGAAAAAAGGCAGCTTATAAACATCACTCCGTGTGTTCAATCCCTCAAATTGAACAGCTTTGCGTGTGGAGTCGGCTGCACAGTCTCTAATCTCCATCAGTCTGGGATGGCTGAAACTTGCAAACTATCGATCATATTATCAACTGATGTTCTCTCTATTTTTTCCACGGTGGGTAGCAGGATCTGCATGCTATGTTCGAGGATGTTATGAGCTGTGGAATCTGGATATAACGGTGTAGTAATTCATAAGCAGAAAAAGATAAGCGCTATAAAATAAATTCAAGTGAAATGAGGTCTGAACGTAAGATGGGATGTCAGTTATCGAGTTGTCGATTAGACAAGTGCTACTGTAACTATGGTGAACATTTTTTAACTGGGTCGCTTCAAGAGAAAATTACAAAACAAATAATAAAAATTACGCATTTAAAATGCATAATTCTTATTAACTATTTTGTATTTTTAATTATTTTTTTCTTACTAATTCAATTTAAAAAAAAATATTTAAACATATCATACACAATTATCTTCGTTTTTAAACATATTTTTATTTAATTTTTACAAAAATACTTGCCCACGATAGATTGAAATGAAAAATTTGGTAAGCACTGGACTAGGCGACCTCCGTAGCCATGTTGGTAAGACGTCATTTTTATAACCCGAGGGTAATGGATTAAATTTTTATAAAGGGTTTCAGCCCGATTTTCACTTAAGTCCTCTTTAACATATTTTTGGTTGGTTGGAAGAGATTTTCACATGTCAATAAACCCATCAGGCTGTACTGTACACAAGCAGCTGTACAAAGACGCACACGGGAACTTAAGAACGGCTGGTGGCTGATGAAGGTGAGGGAAATACAGTCACTTGTAGATATTAATGACCAAAGAGGTTTTTTTTAGGCTCTGAAGGTTGTGTATGGTCCTAAGAACTGTACAGTTTTGCGTATAAAGAGCAAAGAGAGGAATATTATGACTGGCGAAGAGGAAATAAGAAACCGCTGAAAGCAATATTACGCTGACCTGCTCAACCAGTCAGCCAATAGATCTGCGGGTGCATGATGAGATTCCTCAGTACAACCCATGCCTGGATCTTGATGAGGAGCCAAGCCTTCCTGAGGTCAGAAAGGCAATTCAACGTTTGAAAAATCACAAAGCAGCTGGTACGGATGGGGTCCCCTTTGAGGTATTCAAATGTGGTGGAGAACCTGTGACTGTCGCTGTTCATGACCTGATGCTTTATATTTGGCAATCAAGAACCATCCCTGATGCCTTCCGTGAATCACAGTTTGTAAATATATATAAACGAAAGGGAAACAGGTTGGACTGTGGTAGCTACAGAGTGATCGCGCTGTTTTTGGTTGTGGGTAAAATATTCAGCAGAATTGTTGTGGACAGACTTATCAGGGTCATGGCCAGGATCACTCCAGAGTCACAGGCTGGGTTTCGTACATCCCGTAGTACAGTAGACATGATATTTACCATCAGGCAACTGCAGGAGAAATGTCGAGAGCAGGGCAGGAGTCTGTTTGCCGCTTTTGTCGATTTGGCCAAGGATTTTGACTCAATTAATAGATATTTACTATGGATGATCCATGGGAGACGTGGTGTCCCATCGCTTCTGACGGAGCTTCTGACCCAGCTGCATAACTGCAACAGGTGTTATATCTCACTTGGTGCACTGGAGACAAATATTTCGGTACTGCAACGCTCCAACTGTAAACCAATAGAACATATGGTTGTAAAGGTGAAATTGCGGTGGACCGGGCATGTGATACGCATGGGCGATCACAGACTCCCAAAACGCGTCTTGTATGGGAAAGTGGTAAGCAAGCGAAGAGTGGGTGGGTAGAGGGAAGCGCTATAAGGACAGTCTGCGAGAGTCGCTTACTTTGTGCGGGGCGCCTGAGGACTGGGTGGTGGCTCGGGACCGTGAGAGGTTGATTGCCGTATGTTCTCGGGCTGATGTCGTCTCAGCGGCTAGACGTGTGAGAAACAGTCAGCTTGCAGCGAACATGCGTTAGCATGGCCGGGTGGCTCAGCAGGGTCCACATGTCTATGACATTTGCGGTAGGGAGTGCGCATCTAGGATCAGGCTGTTTTCTCACAGAAGATCACATGATCGACGTGAAAGAACGGTTCAAGATTGACGTTGGAGTGGCGAGGGGATCCTCGACTACGAGGCCCGGCAACGACGACGATTATATACAACGAAAGTGTTATAAAATACACTAATGAATATCTAGTCTACTATCTATCAGATCATTGGCATTCTTCCTTTGATATTCGAGCAGATATCTTGATTATAACGATCTTATATGACGCTGTATGATAAGTCCAATGCTGTTAGTTAAGAAGACCTTGACGCCGTTTTGAAGATAATTAGCTGACATCACTATAATGCGATCAAGCCCTTTTTTATATGTTGATACGACATGTGGTCTTCATACAATCAGTGCTGTTACTATAAATAAATTCTCTATAATCATCTGATTTGTCGTAAGAATATCTATCGATAGGCGTTGTTACTACTTTTTATAATACCTGGCTTTTTGATAAGCATGCTTCTTTTGACTGAAATATAGCTGTTTGTTTTTTTTTTTAAGTAGCAACACTTTTAAAAACAAAACCCTTCGCAGAACACCTGAACCAGATACAAATATTGGGTTGCACGGAAAGTAATTTCGTATTTTTAGGTCAAATTCAAACGCAAAATTGCACCAAATTCTCATTGACGATGGTTTTCAATAGTTTCAATATATCAGCAGTCTCTCTTATTAGAGCGGAAACCATCTTGTTATTAAGTTATTGTCGATCAATTCATTGAGTTGGTCGTCATCAGTGGTTATCGGACTTTCAGAGCGGAAACCATATTTGAGTGTCGTATCACTATTACGGATTTTTCAAACCACATTTGATACACACAGTCGCTTACTACTTCGTTACCATACACTGTACATATTTTTTGTGGCGATTTTTTTTCTTTTCAATAGAAAAAAGCATCAAGGACAAAAAAAATCGTATTTTGTTCCATCTTCAAAGGGACACCCCTCAAACAATTTAGGTAAACAATGGTAAAACATATATGGATAGTGACAGGAAAGTTTGGTACTCTTTCCTATCTGCCTACCCCGACAGGAAAACGGCGTCATGGTATCCCTGCTTAACAGTTTTACTGTATCAGACCCCTCCCTGCCAATAGACGAAGTTTGAATTTAATTCTGCAGCACTTCATTTCAGACATTTAAAATATAAATTACCTGAGATGAAAAAAATATGTGTATTTTACTCGTAATAACTTGTCAATATTTGCCATCAAATCTCGCTCGCTCCCACGCTCAATGAGAATTTGGCATAACTCGCATCAGTTGCGCGGCCGAAATAGCTAACAACGAGTATTTGGTTGTCCAGAAATAGTAGTTTCGTGTTTTTCACTATACGGTATATCGTTAGGGCAAAATTTTCATGACTTACTCCATTCAAACGTGCCAAAGTTACTATGAAAGGTAATAACTTAGCGCATTTTTTCGGCCATTGTTTATCCAAATTGTTTTAACGAATTCTTATCGTAATTTTGAATGATGCTTTTTTACTACCCCAAAAGAATAAAATATTTTATTTTACATGTCATATAATATAGTAGAAGTTCAACTCAATCACATTAAATAACAAGGAAAAAAACATTAAATAATGAAATTTAAATACTCGTATAACACAGCGATAACGGAACAATACCACTCATGTCTCTATGTGAAGTGACTCGGTTATATCTACAAAGTTTATTAAGAAGTTCAATCCGCAATTTATCGTGTGTGTCAAATGTGGTTTAAATCCGTATTGGTGATACGGCACTCGAAGATGGTGTTGTCTGGTCTTGAATTTCGATTACCACTGATGGTAACCTAATCAAAGCTTTGATCGAGAATAACCAGCGTTCTGCGACACGAAAGATAATACAGATATTAGGAATATGGAAAACCGCTATCCACAAGTATTTGGTGCAATTTAGCGTTTGAATTTTACTTAAATACGAAATTCTTATCCTTTGCAAACTACATGTTATAATAATTAAAGATTTCCTATTCAAATGATACTTACCTTATTGACCCAAGGCAACTCTGATCAATATGTAAGGAGACTCCCATTTTGATCTCATTTTTGGGAGAAAAATACCCGATTACTTTTTTATCAATTCAAAATGTTCTTTCTAAGACCCTCTGCATGTCTTTCTTGTAGAATATGCAATCATTAGGTCTTGATTCTGCGATCGCCAACTGCTAACATTGTTTTCAGTAATACAAACTTTTCTGGCAGCATTACAGTTTTTTGTAGCTTCTGCAGAACGCACTACCCATAACCTTAAAATTGGAATCGTAGCTCTTGCGAATTCCTTGATGGAATTGATTTTTTAGAGCATCTCGCATTTCAATATGATCACTCGTTATATTTTTGAGCGTGTAAGAATATGAAAAACGTAGCACAAAAAATTAAATAAAAAACAACCGTCAAAAATTACCAGACAACAGGTAGTTTGTAGAAAATGCTGTCAGTTGAACGAGCTTATTGAAAATATTTTTTTATGAAAGAGATGAATATAAGTATTTCGGGCAATATATCCGTTTCGGTTATCGTGCGGTAATGAATTTATTATTAATTTGTTTGAGATTCGAATATAAGGCGATCCCCACATTTTCTTGCTGTTTTTAATAAAAAAAACTCACTTTATAGACGAGCCAATACGGTACTTATTCAATCCTGGTTTTGGCTTTTTTTTCAGTTTGATGAATGGATCTTTAGATAAATCCAAATAAAACGAAAAAAAGCGGGATTAAAATCCTTTGAATAAACTTGCATACTAAATGAGTTATTTAGTATAAAAAATCTTATATAAATTTAGTCTGCAGCAGCTTGACTCAAAATAATAAACTGCTTAAAATTTTCAAATTATTCATGAGAAATAAATAATTTACATTTTATTTTTAAGTAAAAAATGGAAATTAACTTATTAGGCCTTTCTCGTGTTTTTTGGGGGTTTATATTTCATGCAAATTTGCCCTTACACTACGAGTTAGGACAATTTTAACGTATATGTTACTTGTATGTGCGAAAAATACTCAACCCACATTTTGCCTGTTTTAAGATAGTTGAGGAAATATTTCGTTACTTTGTGCGGATCTGTATGGAATGATGTTTAAAACGGAATTCAACTATGAAACACACATTTTATAGGTTTAATATTTTAGCATACACATGATTAAGGTTCTTATTCGATATTTCTAATTAACAAAAATTAAATAATCTTATTTGGCATGTGGTTGAACCACTTGACACCCCATCATCCTTCTAAAGAATCGTATGTCTAAAGAGATGTTTGCGATTTCACGCAGACCATGACGGAAGGATTCTCCGATAAATTATGTAACAATCACTCGCAGATATACCATTCACATATTCAAGGTAGCCCTGTTTCTGTTCAGGACTACCTTGAACCCTTGAGCTCTGCTGTTTTACAACCTCACCAGTTACCAACCTTTGTATCATTGAAACACTACTTGTGATTTCAAAGTACTTCCAAAGAAGAAAGTCCATAAGAATGGTAAAAATAAGGGAAGTCAAGACGTAGTCCTGGCGGACTCCAGTAGTGATCGTAAAGAATTCAGGTGGGCCATTAGCAGTTATGTTTCTAAGTTGGATTGACTTGATCATTAAAAAAAACCAGACAAACAACAAATGTTTGTCTGGTTTTCAACTTTTTTCTGGTCAACCAGACTCAGTTAATGTTAAACTGTTGCACCTTGATTTTAGGAAGGAACATTCGATAGCTGAATAAGTTAAACTCATGTATCACATTTTCTAGTTATTCAATCTATTTAATCGTACTTTTCAATTCCAGCTTAGGATTTAGAACAGTGTTTCAAGAATTCATGTTAAGAGCTTTGGTGACTTCGCGTTTCTTCGTCTTACTTGATTCGTGATTTTGTTTTTTTGTCTCTTTGTATCTTCAATATCAGCACTCTACTCGAGTCTAAGGAAAACTGGAGTAGAGTTGTTAACGGAGCTGGTGCGGTACATGGAGATCACGATCTTCAGGTATGAGACAACATCTAAGAAGATATTCAGAAAAGTATTTATAATCACGTATATTCAGGAAGCACTATAATGACACATAATATTAACATACTTATAGGTTATATACGAGTACATACTAAATTAACCACATAAAACAATTTTATCTTCTTGACGCCAGTCTGTGAAAATACTTCTGAAGCGTAAATAATGAAATTTCTCCCCATTTGTCAACTCGAAATATTATTTCGTACACCTTAAAAACAATATTCGCAGAGGTTATGAGTTATTTTAATGTTATTAGATCATTTATCAAATAAATCTGTTCAGAAAAACTGTTAATACAAAAAGTAGGTGTTGTTATAAATTGTGCAAAAATATATTTGTAATATTTTTTAGTTTAAATCGACTTATTTTCAGAAAATTGTTTTTGAATTTTGTAGTTACATAATATACGAGTATATCAAATATAAACAGTTAATATTTACAAAAATATATCGAATCGTGATGACTATAAAAAAAATATATAACAAAATAATATTGAAGAATTCTGAAAAATTAATTAATTCCTAAAAGTGAGAAAATGTTCTAAATTACCTCACGACTTCAATAAAAAAATTGACTGTTAAATACATTTTACTGTAAATTTTTCCATAAAAAGCTGACGAATTATTGCGATATTCAAATTCGCTAAGCCCTGTATTCAAAACCACATTATTGATACATTTTTGTTACGAAAATTACCATATTGGATGTTCCATGTGATTTTAGTCAAAATAGTATAAATACAATGTTTTAATCAAGCATAAACTCAGAATTTACTAATATTTGTGGAGTAAATGTGATTTCGATTAAAAAAATAATAAAATATACAGTACACTCATACCTTGGCATACGACTTAGATACGTTCCTGGAAAGTTGGCCGTAAAACGAAATTCTGTATAATGAACAATGTATTATCATATAAAACGATACAAATTCTATAGAATCCATTCAAATTTGATAGAAAATTTTAAAATATCATTAGATATATTTGTATGGTTGAAAATGCACTTATGGTCTGTCTTCATTTTAAAATATCATATATACGAGTATATTGGATATTAATAAAAACAAAAATATAACGAAAAAATATCATGTGATTACCATAAACACAAATATCAGATAAACGGTTTTTATCAGAGTCTGATGAGGAGCATAAAGATTTCCATGACACCATGTGGTAAGTGTCATCATCAGCTGTTATCAAAGGATCTGATTTAATTAATAGATGCACCGTTTTTCGTTTTGCTTTACTATTTGATTATTTTACAATTATTTCAAGCAATTAATAGTTAATGCCACGATAAACTTTGACGCTGCGTTTTTCGTTGGGATAAGTTTGAAATAGGAGATGTATTCCTTGTTTGAAATGAAAAAGCGTATTCAATAAATCCTTTGAGGGTAACTGCCGGCAAACAACAACAGGATCTTGTTCCTCATCGTTCGGTTCGGTTTGTTTCTGATTATGTATATCAATTCCTCATAAAAATTATTCCTAATCAGCATCTAGCAAATCGAACACACCACGTTCTTCCACATCTTCAAAATTAAGTTCATTTGCTAGGTTCAATATGTTTTGTCGAGATTCGGAAAGAGCATCAACTTCGGAATCATTAGTTGTAACGCATTCTCATCATATTCTCTTCACATATGGTTCATTGCAGTTTATTTCAAAGACTTATATGGTTCACTAATGTTGTCTACAGCATCTTTGATGTTGCATTTTTGCTAAAATAGTTTAATTGATGATTCACCATCGATTTCGTTAATGAGAAAATTCTTCGTAAATAATATTCCTTAAAACGAAATATTACATCTTGATATATTGCCTGGATTAGGACAGTTATATTCAATCTTCTATAATTTGGGTAAATTAACTAGATGTCCTGGAGCATTATCCAATAGGAGCAAGACCAAGCAATGCGTAATTTTTTTTTCGTATGATGGACATTTTTTTCTTGACGATTATTTAAAAGTCCATTGATTATTAGAAGCACATACGAGTACCAAAAATGATTTTAGCTCAAAATCCCCCGCAGAATTTACACCAAGGAGCTAAATTAATCGTTCTTTGGACACCTCATATCCAGATGATTTTCATTATTTGAATTGTAATTTATTTCAGGGATTCTCTTACAATAAAGTCCTGTCACGTCCACATAAAAAAATGTTCAGGAAGGTATCAAATTCTTTCAATAAACCTTTGCAAATATTTCGATAATCTTGACCAGGCCTGGGCAAATTTTTTAGCTGGCGGGCCGTATACGAGTACGAATCTCGAAATTAACGGTGGGTCGCAATTCTTTACCTAATCCTCATATACATAATGTAGGTTTTTTTCACATAACCGTGCAATTCGGTATTATAAAAACAGCTGTACTAATGCACTTGATAAAAGTATGGAAACGGAATCTTACATACTTGTATGTTTTGTGGGATGTTTTTGTGGAGATCTGAATATGATACCGATTTCAGGTATTCAATTTAGGTCGTCGGTTCGAACCCCGAACAACACATGCACTTTTTTTCCGCCTAGTGTATAAGGATACCTATGACTTCGGTCATATCTATTCTTTTAAAAAAATGTATCCAAAGGCTGGTGCTGAAAAAGACCGTTCCCCAGAGCTTTCGATGAAATTCTCCTTATCATCTTCGGAGGATTGTCGTATTATGGTCTGATCTGAATAGATGTAAAACACACACGCACACCTGATTAAATCACAAACTTGAATGTACTAGTGTGAACAAGTAGATATATGACTTTTGCAATTGCGCCTGCGCGGTACGCGCGCTCAACATTAAAGCTGCCGCGCATCAGCTGCGGTGACAGAAAATGTATCGAAAATACGGTGGCCGGCGCCTTTTTTCAAACACATTTTTTTTGCATTTTTTAAATCTGTGACTTAGCCGCATAAGAATTGACGGCGGGTCGTAGTTTGCCCAGGCTTGGTCTAGACTCTAGAGCCGTGTTTCCCAACGTGGGGCCCACGCCCCACAGGGGGGCAATTTGATTTTTAAGGGGGGCATTGGAAAATTGACTCGTTCAGAGTTTAAGTTAACCATATTTCTATATTGCGGTTCACGAGCATGATACAAGTATAACAGATATAGCAATCCGAATCGCAGCTAACTTCACTCCACTGTCGCGTATACGCCGTAACGTAATACGCGACAGTGGAGTGAAGTTAGCTGCGATCCGGATTGCTTTATCTGTATACGTATTTGAAAGTTTGTTTACTGTGTTTGCTTATTTCCTAGTGATTTCTTCCTAAAACCCATCATTTAAGTTTATTTAATGAACAATTCAATGTTTTAATATTAAAAATTATGTAAATGTTACGTAGGGGTTCCACGACAAAGCGGCCGCGACAAAAGGGTTAAAGTTTAACCCTTTTGTCGCGGCCGCTTAGTCGTATTTTGATCGCTTTGTCGCGTCACCGTTACGTAAGGGGGGCATAAGAATTTTAGAAAGGCTTAGGTGGGGCATAGCACAAAAAACGTTGGAAAACACTGCTCTAGAGTCTAGACCAAGAGTTTCCAAAGTGATCGATATCGACTCCCTGGGGTCGATTTGATTTTTCTAGGGGTCGATAGTTTCTATAAAAAAATTTGGGGGTCGACGATAGCAAAAATAGACCCCCTTACTACTGCTATTTGTTTGTTACTTCAAAATATCTATGATTCCAATAGATACCTAATTAAAAAGTAAAATAATTAAAACAAAAACACTTTTTTGATAAAAACACATTACATACCAAACTTGTGAAATGACTAGGGGGTCGACGGTTTTAAAAGTTTTTGATAAAAGGGTCTGCGGCTGAAAAAAGTTTGGGAACTCTTGGTCTAAACTCTAGAGTTTCATCGGCATTATGGACGTATGATGACCTAATAAATTTCAATATTTCAACGTAATCTAGACATCGACTTGAAGAATATTGTCACAATTCACAGTAAGATAAAGAAGAAATAAAACAATCGAGATTCAAAGGGCGCCATATTTTTTTTTATCATCAATGTTCACCAGGCATCAGCCAAATTGTGATGTATGTTGTTCTAGTTCTTAGGCACCAGGCATTAGCCAAATTATGATGTACGTGTAATTTGAAGTATTATATTATTAGTAATTAGTAGATCTAGAGCATTTATAATTTTCAATGATTACACTAGTTAACAAGGTTTTTGTCACAAGGGTGAAAACGGTAATTTTAGGTAAATTTTTGTGTCCTGATAACGAATATGAACTTGAAAATGTTCCATCACGTACCTTGTAAGAGAAAAACTTGAAATTACTTAAAATAAGAATAACTATTTACAAATTAAATCGGGTATCAAACTATTGACTTCTTTAAATGATTCCCCAGTATATACATAAGTTTAATGCATGTATTGTTATTGTTGTTCATAGTACACTAGAAGTGTAATTTAAGGAATTATGTTCTTTCCAATACATGAGTTTGCATTAATAAGGCCCATAGTTAATGGAACATTTTCATTACTTTATTGCTTCCCGGCGCCAGGTTGGATGGTGGGTTTGTAGTTTAAAATACTATATAGAATATATTGCATTTTAGGACCAGTTGAAAATTATGTGAGCAAGTAACAAGTTGTAGAACTCGTTTTCAAGTGTTTAGTTTCGAGTTCGAGTATCAAAATGAAAGAATCTCGCCGCGCGTGTATACATTCGACGGACAGTTTTTGTTACGTTTATGGAAAATTTACGACAAAATCACAACGTCGGACTTCAGATAAATGAAAACAAGCATATTACTGCTATTTAGGATGTCATGTGTGTGATCAGGACCAATCATGGGCTCTCCATGTGTGCTGCATAACGTGTTACTAAAAACTGACAAAATGAATGAATGGAGAGAAGAGTCGAAGTATGCCGTTTGCAGTTCCGATGATCTGACATGAACCGACAAGCCATGCAGAAGATTTTTATTTCTGTTTAACAAAGATTGTAGGATTTTCAAAGAAAACAAACACTAAAGTTGAATATCCTGATGTTCCATCCGCAATACAACCTGTACCACATGGACCTGAATTCCCTTTTCCTAATCCACCTTCGCAATTGGAGGAATGTTCTTCCAGTAGAACAAATAGATGACCTGGCTCAACCATCAACATCATCTGACCCCTCCTATAGTCCAGAATATTATAAAGAACCCCATTTCATTCAACAATGTGAACTAAATGGCTTAATAAGAGGTCTTAATCTCACTAAACAAGAAGTTGAGATTTTAGGGTCTAGACTACAACAATAGAATCTGCTAGCACCAGATACAAGTATTCCATTGTCAAATTAAATGTTGAAGAACTAGAAGCTTGGAAAGCCTTTGGAAGAGTTGTTGGTGGTTTCCTAGGTAATAGTAGAGCTGACAATTACGAACAGCTTGTACAGGAACTCTTGCATAGTTACCAGAAGCTAGGATGTCGAATGTCATTGAAAATACACTTCCTGAATTCCCATCTGGACTTTTTCCCAGAGAACTTAGGAGCTTTAAGTGATGAACAAGGGGAAAGATTCCATCAGAATATTCACAGAATGGAACAACGATACCAAGGAAGGTTGGATTCTAATATGGTGGGGGACTTCTGTTGGGTTTTGTTCAGATAAGGTGACACAAAGTACAATAGGAAATAATAGCTGTAAGTATTTCATATTTCAACAAAAAGATGTTGCTATAGTTCGGAAAGTCTAGGATGAGTCCTGTGATAGCTCACAAATTTGTTCCAATACAACCTTATGTAATGTATTTACCTAAATAATTTGCTATTTATTAGAATTGAGGTTTATATTAAAGTTGATAAAATAATTAAAATTACTGAACATCGTTACAAGGTTGTATTGGGGCAAATTTGTGAGCTGTCGCAGGGCTCATCCTAGAATTTCCGAACTATAGTTATCTGTATATATTATGGCTGATTACTGTAATGTAGGTGCTCCTTACTTATCTAATTTTAGTTTTCATTCAATTCAATATACAATCTTAAAAAAAAAGTTGATACAATCAAATTTATAAAAAAGGTTATTTTTTAACGAAAAATGTTATATACGGTAAATTTTTCTTATAGTAATTATTTTTTATTCTGCTTTTTTATTTTCCTATGTAACAACATTGTATTCTGTGTCTAAATTTAGTATTTCAGGAAATTATTTATTTTCATTGTTGTAATTACGACATTTGAGATGCGCAAAAACATATTTATTTTATTTAAACACTCCCCCTCCTGTCACACAAAAATGTTACATGTTACAAACTTTTCGCTGCGATTTTCGTAATCAACAGGGTCGATTCAGTAAGAATCAGCTATGTTAATTAAATCTCTGTAACATACAAAAGTTAAAATTTGTTAACTAGTCTTATCATTTACAAAAATAGTTGGGAAACTTAATTTAATACGAAATTAAATAATGACAAAACTCGTCATATATCTTCTAAAAAGTTCATAATAGAACAAATTTGTAAATTTGATAAACTTAGACTTATTTCAACATAAAATGAAGAAGAAAAGAGACTATTCAATTAAATCTTTAAGAATTTTAATACAAGTTTTAAATGTAAATTGGTTTGACACTCCAGAACTGAATCAATGGAACTTATCGAATAATGACTACGAACTCCTATATATATAATAGGTATGTTATTAAGTTATCCGGACGAAAATGTGGTTTTTTAAATGAAAGAGGTAATCGAAAATTTTATATATTTTCTTATTACACCGATACAATATATTCTCCTTCGGTAGACACAACCTTCTTCCATCTATTTAACAAATTTTTAATACCGCCAGTATAAAATTTATTTGATTTGGATGCAAAAGATTCCTCGAAGCTTTTTTTCCACTTCTTCTAAAGTGCAAATTTTTTTTCCAGCTAAATTTGCTGCATAGATATAAATAAATTATAATCTGAAGGAGCCAAATCGGGACTATATGGTGGGCGAAGAATAGTTTTCCATTCAAGCTCCTTTATTTCATTTTCAGTCATCTTCGATGTATGATATGGGGTCGGGCGTTGTCGTGTTGATAAAATTGAATGTCGATTGAAAAAACAGGTATCTTTAGCCTTATTGCTGCATTAAAACTTTCGAGTTGGGCACAGTATACTTCACTCGTAATTATTTTACCGTAAGGAAGGACTTCGTGATAAATTATGCCTTTTGCATCCCACCATACACTCAAAAGCACTATTTTTACAGTTAGACCCTGTCGAGGGGTCGGTTTAACTACCTACCCATTTGAAAACCATTGGCGTTTACGTCGTTGGTTCGAATATAGCACCCACTTTTCGTCTCCGGTCACTAAATGGTGTAAAAACGGAGTGATTGTCTCTTTTTCGATTAAATCTTCACATATGCGCTTGCGTACCGCTTTGGTCTCATCCGTTAGATCGTGCGGTATCTATACGCCCTGCTTCACAATCTTGCCGATTTTTTTCAGATGGTCTTGCACTCTAGATTTTGAGTATCCAAACTTGTCCGCTAATTGTCGTATAGTCAGTGTTGGATTTGATTCGATTTCTGTACGCAATACGTTATCATTCACTTTCCCTACTTTTTCACTTCGAGGATTGTTTTTTAGATTAAAATCACCACTTTCAAATTTTTAAACCACCTTTGGCATTCCCGAACAGTTAAACATTCTCCAAATGTGTTTAGTTGCAGTTGTTGCATTATCTTTTCGACAATATTCCTACAACATGCGATTTCGCATAAGTTGTTTGCAAGTTATACAAATCTCCGTCTTAATCCACGTTCGAAAAAAAATTGCACTAAAATAACGTTCTCCAGATGTCTACTGATGAATAGAACACAAAACATGTCTTGTAGGACCAAAGACTAGTCAAAAATGATGTATTTAGCCATGCAAAATACATTATTTTCGTCCGGACAACCTATTATATGATGTACGAGTATATAGATAATACGCAAGTGTTTAGTGATGTAGTCTACATAACGAGTAAAAAATTCGTGCGAAAGACCTATTTATTATCCCATAAAGCCATTAATTAACTACATTTAAATCAAACATATTTTACTCGATGTCGCAAATGAATATACATTTTAAAACCAGTTTTTTGTTTGATTTTCTGCAGAAAAAATATTTGTTAGAAAAAAAAATCTGCCTTGTGATTCAATTGAAAAAAAAAGATTTAATAAATCAATGTGATTCTTCGCCTTTATTTTGCTTACACCCACGGTTTTTTTCAAATGATAGCACAACATTGCAAAATAATAACATAAATGTTTTTTTCCAGAAAAAAACATCGTCATAATCAAATATAATTTCATAAAAAACCAGGATAGTTTTGTCAAAAGATATAGTTTTAGTTTAAAACAACAGTTGATGTTAACTAATGTTTAAAAACAGGATAAAATTTATTCTTTTTTCTGAAAACTACGATTTTAGTCCGTTTTTTTTTATTAAATTATTATCACATTGAATGAATTTATTTCCACAAAAACCTTAATTTTGAGAAATAATGTTATTTCAGTAAAAATAATGCTTAAATCTATATAATGAGAAAACATTAAATTTGTATATTTTCTATAAGAACATTGCGTCATATTAATTTGATTATAGGAAAACATTTACCCAAAATTTGACTGGTTTATGCGATTTTCATACAAAAAATGTGTGGATTTATTGTGATTTCAGTAAAAATTGTATTGAATAACTTGTTTTTTGTAAAATTTTGGCATAGTTTTATGCTCTTCTAAGTAATTGTTATTTTATTTTTGTCAAATAATAGTACTTTATTAACCGAGTTGTTATTTTTTGCGTTACACTAAAACCTCTGCCTTTAATTACAAAACTGTTCTAAATTTGTCAAAAAAATGTTATTATGTAATTAATGTGATTTTGTAACAGTTTACTAAAAAAATGAATGTTTATTTTCTAAAAATAACGTGAATCAAGTTCAAAATGTGCTCTAAAATATTTTTTTACAAATTTTGATACAAAATTATCCAATTTATAATCAAGATTTGAAAAAATATAATTTCACAGAAATTTCTGCTCAAAATCGCATATTGAGTATTTATGACAATAATTACTTTAACACATCACAAAAACTATTTACTTTTACAATACATATTGAAAACGATATCATATATTTTCTAGCACAAACAAGCTAAAAGCGACGGATATAGTAAAGAATATTGAAATGTGAAACATCTAACACACCGATTGGAATCAATGAATTAAATTAAATAATTTATTAATAGTGAATCTGTCTGTAGAAAATTCTTTACTAACCCCCATTTTAATAAAAGGTACCTACTTATACAAAGTGTCGCATTCATGAACACCATAAACCAGCTGTGATCCCCTCCCCCCCACCGTCTGAATGCGCTGTTGCCAAACGTCATCTTGGCTTCTATAGAAATGTTGTTGTGTTCAGTTGTGTTGTTAAATGCCAGATAAAAAGTTGTTGATTAATTAAAAAAGCGTGTAAAATGTAAAAACCATATTATAAATAAACCTTTTATTACATTAGAATATTAAAAGATAATATAAAATTAAAACAACTTAGTTATAATCGTTTCGTACACACGTGAAATATTAAGTGCATTGTGGGGGTTATTTAATAATGCAAGGGTTATTAGAGATGGGTAAATTTAGTTATTTTTTGACAATAAACCTCGATCTAGTAATTTTTCAATTTGAACTAATTCGTTAGTCCGTTTTCCTCTTGATATTATATATTTTTCTTACCGTAAAATTGATGACCCGTCAAATAAATAGCACATACAGAAGGATCCGCATTTCAATTGAATACTTTTTTCTTTAGTTCATAGAGTAGTATTTATCTTTTATTCGAAAGTTGACGACCGGCCCATTTTGGAAAGTTCAGATTTTATATATTTTTATGACAAATAGTCGCCTATCTAATCTAGCTGATATTCAAACACTCGATAAGATGAATGGGTCAGTAATGCCGACTGCCAATGCAGCTATGGGAGGATTTGCAATGTCTGCTGATCGTACTAAGGAATTTCAAATGGAACTGTTAATGGAGAATTTGAGAACTAAAAATTCTCAATACAAAACATTGACTGAAACTTCAAAGGCTGTAAGGATGACAATGCTGGTAAGTCTTCATTTTTTTTTCTTTTCTAAAATATGTCATCCGCGAAGCTTCTACTCTTCAAGGCAATTTGAAGTAAATAGTATTATTATAGTGCTCTCACATTAAGTCCAATTTTGTAATGTAACATATACAATTTATGAAACAAATCATCCCCAGTCCCTTTTATTCCAATAGAGTTGTTAGAACAATTGTACAGAAGTATTGTATCCATATTTAAACCTTGGGTCTAGAGTAATTGCTGAAAAACTCAGTGTTTTCCCCAGTTAAATACTCAGAAGGTCCAATCAGTCATTAAGAATAATAATATTCATGTAAATTTTTTTTTTACTAAATATTAATAACAGTTATTTTTATTGTTGTATAGCTTGTTTCAATACCATTATATCATTCCTTTAAAAAAAACATTTGATGTTGTGATTTGCCGCTATGAAAAGTAAATGATTTTGCCTATTTCTGCTTGCCTTATTTTATACAAGAAAATAACTAGTTTTCTTCACGCAAGTCTGGACATGTCATGCATCTTTATGGCAGCTGTTTGTAGGTTAAAATTTATTAAATATAAAATATTGTTTGACATTCAGTTTCAAAAATATCTTTGAAGTATATGAGTAAAAGAAAAAAAACTAAAAGAAAATTATATGAAATTTTAAAATAATTAATATGATTTGTAAATCCCTTTTTGTTGGCCTTTTAAGGTCTCACTCAGGATTATAATAGTCAAAAGCAACATACTTTTCACATAAATACTATCTAACCTTAATTAAAGTATGTTACCATACATCCTAAAGATTAAATTCTAGGATTTGGCACCATTTTTATTATAGCTTTATAGTAAAAACATATCAAATAAAAATCTTGCTTAAAACTTAACCTCAAGACTTTCATAATAGAGAGTTAATATAGCATATGTTTGAATCTCAAGTGGCATTACAGTCGCATTCATTATATTTGCTTGTTTAATTTGCTCCTAGTTATAATTTTAGGTCATATCTAATGCCTGTAAGTAAACTTATTTATGCACTGTAGACAGAATAATCAATAAACTCATTTATTATTAGATTACTGACGGACTGAGATTCACATTGCAATGTCATATACCTGTCAATTTTGTTCGAGTTCATAAAGCACTTATCATACCTCTTTTCTCTTTACTTCATCCACATACTTTCAGTAGAAAATCTTGTCTCTGACTCCCTTATTTCTTCTCCCTAAGTTATAATAATTTTCTTGGTCATTCCCTCAATTCTGAGGATTTAATTAATTCCCTTTATTCTGAGGATAAACTAAATATTGATAAATTTTCTTCTTCCGATATCTGTTGTAGATTTTTCTATATTTATATATATTTTAAATTAAAATATTTTTCTAATATAGATTTTTTAATTCTAGGACAAACGATGGGCTTTAGACATTGCAGACCGGGCTATACTCCAGAAATGCCTGGACAGTTTGCAGCATTCTATAAAAGTATGTTCGCGACAAAGCTTAGTGGAAAGATTAGAGTGCCTTTCTCGACAACTTGGGTAATATTTTATTTTACTTATTAATAATATGAATGGTTGAAGTAAAATAGGCACACAGTATCATTCTACTTAGTTTTTTTTTGGTACTTAGTGCCTATTTTACTTCAACCATTCATATACATATATACGAGGGCGGTCCGATAAGTACTTAGCCTCACCGCCCGATAGCACCACTATCACAAAAGCATTTTTTTATCGCATAGTACATTCTCGTTGACAGCTACTGTCAAAATTTCAGCCGAATCGAACGCGTAGTTTTATTTTGACCGCGTGTGGAAGCGAGCGTGTCCGCGGATTTTAGAAAAATGGAAAAAGTGCAATATCGGTCGGTGATTCGATTCTTGTTTTTGAAAGGGAAATCGAGCAGCGAAATCAAAGAGCGCTTGGATGCTGTGTATGGTGACTCTTCTCCTTCGATGGCGACCGTCAAAAATTGGTTTAACGAGTTTCAACGTGGTCGCACGTCGGTTTTTGATAAGCCACGCCCAGGTGCCCCGAAAACGGCTACCACGGAGGATAACGTGACAAAAATCCACGATCTCGTATTGGCAGACCGCCGATTGAAGATGCGCGAGATAGCTGAGACAGTAGGCGTCTCAAAAGACCGCGTGGGTCATATCCTGCATAAAGTATTGGGCATGAGAAAGCTGTCAGCACGATGGGTGCCGCGTTTGCTCACTCCGGACAACAAGCGCAACCGTGAGACCACTTCAGAGCAGTGTTTGACGATGTTTAAGCGCAATCCGAAGGAGTTTCTGCCTCTTTTCATGACCGTCGACGAAACATGGATACACTGGTACACGTCCGAGACCAAGGAACAGTCGAAACAGTGAACTTCACCCGGCGAACGTGCTCCGAAGAAGGCGAAGACTGTCCTATCGGCCGGAAAGGTGATGGCCACCGTTTTCTGGGATTCAAAAGGTGTGATCTACATCGACTTCCTGGAGAAGGGCAAAACGGTCGCAGGGCTCTACTATGCTGAATTATTGGGCCGATTCGACGCCGAATTGCAGAAAAAACGGCCCCATTTGGCGAAGAAAAAAGTGGTCTTCCATCATGACAACCTCACACCTCCGCCGTCGCCACGGCCAAATTGGTAGAATTAGGCTACGAACTGCTGCCCCATCCACCGTATTCTCCGGATTTGGCCCCGTGCGACTTCTTTTTGTTTCCAAATTTGAAAAAGTCACTCGCCGGGCAGAAATTTGAGTCGAATGAGGAGGTTATCGCCGCCACGGAGGCCTACTTTGCAGACCTCTAGAAAACGTATTTTTCAGACGGGTTAAAGAAGTTGGAGCATCGCTGGGTCAAGTGTATCGAACTCAAAAGAGATTATGTTGAGAAATAAATCGCCACTTTTCCAAATTTTTTGTTATTCTTTTGTAGGCTAAGTACTTATCGGACCACCCTCGTATATATACTGAATATATGTATTCTTGATTAACTTTTAAACTTATAATCATAAAAAAAAAAAAATTATGTAATAAAATAAAACATAAATTCAAATTAGTCTTGGACATTACAGATAATTTTGATTTTGCATATGTTCTTTTTTTAATAATTTAAATTTTTTTTGCTTCATATTTCATTTTCTTTGTATTACACTGTAGTAAAAAATGTTTTATTAACCAGTTTATTTATTGGTTAATACTAAAAAAAAGGTATTTTGAGAGGGTCGTTTTGAAAATGAATAGTTTTTATTTCATAGGCATCTTTATGCATGGGATCAAATAACTATTCATCTATAATAATCATTTTATTATATACCACATTTTAACTAGCTTGTTTTCATGTTATAAAATTATTTTGATCAATTAGACAGATGTTACAAAACGTATAATGTATAAATGCATTTCGAACTGCTGTTAATAATCATCAAGTGATATTATTTATAATGTATAATTTTTTAGGTTAAAGTTTATGGTAGGCGCATCTGGCGTGGACCTCTTCATTTCTTCAGATATGTTTTATTTGGAAATATTGCTCGAAGAAAATGGAACAGTTAAGGACGTAAAGATACACCATGAAGGCAAAGTAAGTGTATTTCTGACTTATTGGTTTCCTTATAAGTAAAATTATTATTCAAAGCTTATTAATATGTGATAAGGATTTCATTCATATTGGGTTAGGCATATTGGGTTCCACTGCATTCCATCGTAGTAAACATTTTTCTTTTTTACCACGTTCATACACCTTGTCATAAATACTTTCTTCTATAAAAACGTGTTATTACTAATTTGGTTATGCAACGTTTTCGTATGTCTTACCAAACATATTCTGTTTTACTTGAATAGTTATTTTTCATCGTACATTATTTCTACATAACCAAAGTTCTCTTAACGTTCTCTCAACGTTCCTTTTTTTTCATTTTTACCACTACACCTTTTTTAGTCCTCATTCTTTCTTGATGTACTTATTCCTTATTCTATTATTCATTTTTCCACACATTCTATGCAACTCAAATTTCTACTGCATTTATCTTGCTTTCATCGCTCTTTTGCCAGGTCCAAGCTTCTCTTGCATATCCTAAGGAAGGGGCCTATGGAATAGTGAGCTATGTTTCTCTGGAAATAGTTCAGTTGTAAATAAATCGTATTATCCACCATTCACTCTAGTGGCCACTGTTATTCATTGGATATGAGATGTCTGACTTTTCAACATTAATTTTTCACTTATATCTCACACATCTTACTTTTCTCAGTTTTCATAGGAATTAAATATGATAATTTTTAGTATAGTTTTTCTGTATATTGTGCATTTACGTAATTCTCTAACCCCATTTGGTGACCAATGATACCTATAACCCTCCAAGGGTGCCTACTTTAATATGTGACATTCTCAAATAGAGTAATGTTTCTTTTTGAAGGTGTCGATGCAATCAGCCTGCATAATTCTAGAGAAAGTTTATTCCATAATAATGGGCCATTCACTCCAAAAGACCGTTTGATATTACATTATCTGATTGATTGATCTACTTCAACCAGATAATTGAGACTGGGAAATCCGGGCAATCTCAGTAAAGTCCAATTCCCAGAGGGCACGTATCTTATGCATATTTTCATTGTGTATTACAGGGCCAAACCATTAAAGGCTTTGAATATCATAAGGCACAGCTAAAACTACACCTTTTCAGGATATCTCTACCAGTAAAGTTTTTTGAATAGTGATTTGGATTTTATGCTGTCAGTTTGGTTCATATTCAACTATTATGTAAATATATGCCCATCATATTTATTTAAAATCAAATAAAAGTATCTAATAGGTTGTAAAAATTTATTTAATTAAGGTTGAACAGCAGTCATGTGAAGAGCTAGTATCGTGTATTAGTCGGGGAGACTTTGCAGACTTTACGGCCCAATTGGAAGGTCTGACTGCAGTGTATCAGCTGAATGCCGAGAAGAAAGTGAAGACCCGAGCTTTTGCCGCCCTAAGTGCCTTGGAAGCAGATCTGACAGCTCTTGGACAAATCCACGCCACCAAAGATCCCTGGGCTGCTGTACATAAGAGTCCTATTGGACTAGTTCACAATAGAAGAGGAGGTATGCTTAAAATAAATCACATTTTTAGCTATTGAACACTCATTTAATTGATTTCCTTTACATGGTGATAGAAAGTTATGTTGGTGAGACAATAAATAAATTTCTTCACAAATTTGTGATATTGAAGATAATTATAATTACTAATTTGTATGCATCTCTTAAATACAGTGTTAGACTTATGCACTATTTCATTATACCTATCCACTCCAAAAGTGCTCCATAAAAAATATTAGACTGAGTATTATTATATTGGGAGTACAAATTAGTTCGGTCCTTTTCCAAAAGATGGCTTTGGCTGTTATGAACGGTTCATAGTGACAGCCGATTTTGGCGGTTTCAGAGAGGCTAGACATCTGCCAATAATATTCAGTTTATATCGCTTTGAGTTTCATGCAAAAACCTTGTTTTGTACAGTGTTGAAAATGTCGAATTTTGTGTTAACCAAGCAGCATTTGCGGGAGGTTTTAATTTTCTGCTTTAATTGGAAGAAAAGTGCAGCTGAAGCCCATCGAATGCTTGTCGAAGTTTATGGTGACGCTGCTCCAACTGATAAATCATGTAGGGAATGGTTTCGAAGTTTCAAGGATGGAGATTTCAGCGTCGAAGACAAGCCTCTCTCTGGACAGCCAAAAAAATTCGAGGACAAAGAATTAGAGGCATTACTCGAAGAAGATCAGAGTCAAACGCAAGAGGAGCTTGCAGAATCATTGGGAGTGACTCAACAAGCCGTTTTCGTACGATTGAGAGCCATGGGAATGATTCAAAAACAAGGAAATTGGGTGCCTTATGAACTGAAACCGAGAGACGTTGAAAGGCGATTTTTCACTTGCGAGCAGCTGATTCAAAGGCAACAAAGAAAAGGTTTTTTGCATCGGATTGTAACTGGAGATGAGAAGTGAATATTCTACGACAACCCCAAGAAGAAAAAATACTATGCTAAGCCCGGTCAATCGTTGCCATCGACCTTTTGACATACGATGGAATTTACATTTAATATTTTCGAACAACAGTTGAATGCGGGTAACTTAAACCATGGAGAAAAAGGGACTTTTGTTCAACATAAATATTTTGAATACTTGAACAATTTGGATGAATACATAAAATTTAAAATGATAAATTTTTTATAAAGAGTTAGCCATAAAAATAAATGTGTAATTAGTATTAATTTTTAAATCCACCTGTGTTTCATGAATTTGGCTTTTGGAATTATAATGTATGATTTACTTAAGAGATATTCAATGTTAAAGATTCAAAATTACATTCTGTTTAAACTTATCATGTATCAATATTAGATTGTTCTTATCTCTGCAATACTTTAAACATAACTCGATAATACCTTAAGGTAGACATAATGCAATATAATTTAAAATGGGCAATTTAATAAAGGAAGAAATATTGTGCCATTAGATCCACCTTGAAAACCATAAAACAAAGAAAATTTAAATTTCACAGTTTAAATATGATCCCATAATGTATTTTTTCTGTGAAACCTGTGGTAGTGCATCTTTCCAGTCAGAACACAGTTGTGGGATTACATCTCATCAACGAACCTTGCAAAGTCTTATAGGTTTATTTACATAACTATGGAATCTTACTAAAAATGCATAAAACTTTAAAAAAAATTTGAATTCTTGCTTCGCATTCATCAAAATGTAAATTTTTTCAGGTCATGCAATGAAGTTGACATACTTTGTGTCTCCATATGATGCGGCACGTTGTCTTGGAGGAATTCTGACCATGGAAGCCTTGGCGGCCGGAACGGGACTATCTGCCCAGGTGCTACTAGAATCTGCAGCCGCTCACAAGCTCCAGTTGGCACCCCTACTTACACGGTCACCAACTAATAGGTAATGCATATTTATTGGGGCAGTATTTTTCAAATACCTTTACACACCAAGGCCTTAATATTATTATAAATACTCCATATTTTACCATAGTAAGGAAGTGATATGTACTTAAGGACATCAGGCAGTGGTAATGGTCTTGTAGATAGATGGTAATGGTCTGGTAAATAGACTATCCACTAAATGTATGTAATGGTACTTCTTCTGTTTGCACTCCTCTTATTCAATGTGTCTTCTCCAGCCAGGTCACAGTGTATGATGTTAGTTTGTGCAGCTTTTGCACGTCTCTTGAAAACGCATACAGTAGGCAGCTGTTGACGATGTGATCTATGGTCTGGATCTTCCCCCACTTGCAGAAAGATACCTCTGCTAGACTCCACTTGTGCATAAAGAGGGTGTTTTTAAGATCTTCATCAAAACTATTTAAAAACATTGAGTTTTTTTTGTTCGATATTAGCTCAAAACAACTGTTTCTTAAATTGGTAAGGCATTATAGCATTTATTTTTCATATTAATTTGAGATTTGAATTTATTAATAAATTATTTTCTGCAAAACCTGAAATGACCTGCTTTGCATATTGTGCAATGTGAGCAATTATAATAAAGATAAAATAAACAAAACCAATCAATTTTGTGACACCTGTCTTAAAAAGACAACATTTTATCATCAAAATAAATTAATCGATACAGGTGATGTTGAAAAACTTTGGATTGTGAACTTAAGTTAGGTTTAAATTATCTATAAATCACCATATTTTGTTTTTTTTTCTTTTTCTAGCTCGCCAATGTACACTCCACTGACAGCCGGTAATAGTGCCACACTACCCGCCCGCTTTGTTTTAAAATTCTCCCAGCCAATGGTGATTTGTGGAGCACTCTTAAATATGATGAGTGTTGCCGCCCAGGAAGGCGTGGAAGTAACACTAAGCCCCACACCGGTGATAAGCCCACCCCAGGACATGAAACCCCTGCTGGCACTCATAGCGCATAACTCGACCACCGCAGATATTAATCCTAACAAAGGACTGTTTGTGGTAAGTTGATAAAATAATATTTTGATTTCCTTCTTCATATATTCTCTAATAAGAGAAAAAGAAAGATCCGGAACCAATTATCTATTATTTGTTCAAAAATTAAACTGAAGATATAAAAAAAATCTGTCAATACAAACTACGCAGCCCAGAGCACAGTAAGTCAATTTCGAAAAAAAAGTTGAAGTTTTTGTTTTATTCGTTACTATGTACCCATATGGCAGTACGCAATTGTGAACAATTAAGGCCCACAGCACCTGTAAGATGGTACTCACGAAAAGATTAAGTTGTTTCTTAGATATTGATAAGAATGAACCACATGTGTGAACATCTTGATATAAATCGAAATCATCTTAAAGCTTGTTTTAGACATACCTTAATAGTTTTTATGTTAATATTTCTATACACTTTTCAGACTCTTCCAGATCAAAATCAGTGCTATTTCCTAACAGAATCCCGAGGCCTTGATGGCTGCTTAGTTTCCAGTGTTCCCTTTACTCATCCGGCCCAGGTTCCTGCTCTGATAGCTCGTCTCCGCCAACAGGCCCTCTTCAATGCCCTCATTTCTAGCTGTGTAAGACCCAACAGCAAACAAGGTATGTATATATTTCCTACAAATAAAGACTTTTTGCTGTGATTAAGAAATTAGAGTGACCTTGCAAAGGATAAAAGGCTCGCAAGGTGATTGAAGTGGTTCATCAGATTTAAGTTCTGAAATGCCCATGATGTATAAGAATATTGAAATTGTGAAATGTTCTAAGTGAACTATATAAATGTCAACTTATTAATGCAAACTAAGATGCACAGATGTTAAAAGGTTGACATGAAAACTGAATGAGTGGTCTAGAAAAATATTTACTTAGGAAAATATGTGTTGTATAAATGTGTGATAGAATAAGGAATGAAATCACATAGTATGAATAGAAACTGAACATTTATATCAATGTGTGGTAGATTGGAGATGGTTTTACACATTGTCTGCTGATCTAATATTAGCAGTACCTCCATGGTTTTACCTATTAGTGTGTTATTTTATATATAGTTAATGACAATAATAAATACCTACCATTGACTAAAAAAAACGAGTAGCCATTAGAAAATCCTGAATTTTATAGGTGATTACTGACTAGTGCACTCCTTTTAGTAAAAAAATTTAAAAAAACAGATGAAAAACATAAACACCATTACACATAATGTGAGTTTGTATGATCAATCTAATGCAGTTGCAAGAACAAATACTGCTATGAAATTTTATAGGGGGTTGTTATATCACACGCAAATGAGTGCTTGCAAATGAGTGTTTCGCTGGGTGTTATGAGTTTTTCAAATAAATATAGTAAAGATCAGAATTCTTATTTCTCTATTGGTGACAAATCAATCTTATATTGCATATATATTTGATTGAGTAAAAAATACAATCCTAGTCGTACGAGTAAAAGGAAAAAGTCCAAATTGTTAATGTTATATTTTTTACACAACTACAAATTTCCATCAATTTCTTAAATACATATATTATTTGAGCTTGCCTTTCTACATATAATGTTTTGGATTTTTTTTTGTGAATTTTTAAGTTGAGATTCTAAATTGAAATAATATTTCCAGACCTTGAGTCTTCGGTGATGGTGGAAGTGTCAGCACTATCCTGGCAACACATCAGTGTACTACTAGAGAGGCCTGGAGAAGGTGGGATGGCCACTCTGGAGTTGGAGCTTCCAGAATGTGGTTCTGCACCTCGTGTGACTCTTCACTGTGGAGGAAACACCAATGGGACACCAAACCCTAACAACAGGTAACTACTGACATAAGACTTTTTATCTAGAACTTGTGTCACATTAGCACTGTTTCTTTATATCTCTTATGTTTACATATAAATTGTCTTGGACCTCGAATATGACACCATACATACATAACATCATACAATCTCCCTGTTAAGTTAGGCAGAAAGGAGAGAGCACCAGACTTTCTTATTGCGATAGCTTTCGCAGCTTCTGCATCTATACACATACAGCTCCTACAATTTCTCTGACTTTTTACATTTCCTTCTTTCAAAATATCAAACAATTGATACAAATATACTTTCCTTGGTCTTCCTCTACCGCGCCTTCCACTCACATTTGCACTATATATTTGTTTTATTAGTCTTCATTCATTTGCTGCACGTGCCCAAACCATCTCGGAGTGCTCTTCTTCATCTTGCTCAACACATCAGCCTTAAGTTCACACTCATCCTTAATCACTTCATTCTGTATTCTGTCATACATTGTCACCCCATGTATTCTTAGTGCACACATTTCTATAACATTTATTTAGATCTTCTCAGTCTTGTCCCACGTTCATGTTTCACTCCCATACATCAAAGTTATTACGATACTGTTGTGGAGTATCATCTTGGCAAATTTTGATACTGTCCGGTTCATGTATGTATATACATGAACCGGAAAGTATCGGACAATCAGACCGGACAGTCTTAGTGCCCAGTAAATAGTAGAATCCTTCGACTTGCTCTAATCTTTCATTACTCACCTATATATCACATTTACTTTGCTATCACCATTACTTTGAATTTCATAACATTTATTCTCAGATCTTTCTCTTTACGTCTCGCATACAATTCGCTTATCAAACTCTCTAATTCATCCTCATTCTCCACTAACAGTAACTTCAATGTCATTATCATACAGCAATCCGCACACATTAGGTGTATAATGAATAGTTACATGGTAGTCGAAATATGACACCATTAGATATATAAGTAATACTCGTTTTGAATTTAAATACAGTAATACCTTGCGTAGTAATGTTTATGTGTCTAAAAAAGAATTGCAATGCACAAAACTGTATCAAGATATAATTATTGTTTTTTAATGTAATGCATTTCAATTATATTATTATATACATCAGTCCGTAAAAATAATTAGCTGTTTGCTTACTCAAATTAATACACACAGAACTCTTGCTCACACTTCAGCATAAAGAAAATTCTGCTTCTTTGTATAATTAATTAAGGAAAATTGTCTACAGTATAATGAAAACAACTTCACTGCATGGGATCTGGAGTGATACTGATGCTTTTATCATGCTTACGCAAATATACAGGTTAAAATATAAAACGTACCATGTTAATGCGTAATGTAATTAAAAAATTGTATAAACTGCATTGCACCAAAATTTATACTATTCAAAACCGTACTCTGCAAGGTATTGCTGTTATTATAACTAAGAGTCCTTAAAACTTGCAATAAAGTTTATTTTTAAATGGGATTTTTCAGGCTCAAAGCAAAAAAATTTAGGCATAAAATTAGATAACGTCCATGGCCTAGTTGGTAAGATGCCTGTCTTCCCCGGGGGTTACGGGTTAGATTCTTGTTGGAAATGGGATTTTTCAAAAAATATTCCTGTCTGATTTTCACATAGGTCTTAATAACATTTTTCTGGTTGGTTGGAAGAGATCACCACATGGCAATAAACCCGCCAATTTGTACTGTGTACAACAAATGTGTAATACAACACAATAAAACATCCGAAATTTAAACATTTTAATATAATGTAAATTCTCCCCAAAAGGGTCTTTAAAAAAATTCTGTGTATTAAATATTCTATTTCTACTGTTTCAGCGCCTTAGAGGAGCGGTTATCCCGTGTTGTTGCGAGAACGCTAAGTGTGCCGCTAGTGGTGCGGGCCTTGACAAGCCGATGGGAGCGTCAGGGTTTTAGCGGGGCTGGGGGGGGGACCGACCCAGGAGGGCCCCCGCCACATCCACACCCCTCCCCCCACCAAGGTATGCTTGACCGATGTCGTACACACACTATACAGAAATCTCCACATAGATATTCTCCTTACTACCTGTCCAAATATGATGTTTCTATGAGTTAATTTATCATAAACCCTCAATTTATTGGATGAATTAGAATAAATAGATGCCATTTCATAGATTTTCATGTAAATACATAGTAACATTTTCATTTCTTTATATTTATGGTGCTATTTAGTTACCAAAGAACACTGTAAGAGCATCCATGTTTTAATGTAACGGACATCTCTTAATTAGTGTGAACTTAAGAATCCTTTTGAATATCTCTTTGCCTTCAGCTTTTACCTGCACTCTAAAAGTCATTTCCATGCTACAGTGTCAACTATTCGAAAAGACTTTCTGAGACCCAGTTGATCACAAATGTAGCAAATCTCCCAGAGGGCACATCTCGAATGCATTTTTCCATCATTTACTGAGGTGCCAGACCAGTCAGGGCTTAAAACACCATAACTGCTTAAAGTCCATCCTTTCAGGATAGTTCAATCAATGAAGCTCCTTTAACAGGGAAGCTATGGGTCAAATTAGCCTGCATAATAATTATTTCCTAACTATATTAGTATTGCCTTCATACTACAACTGATTCATAATTTCTAATAAATGAGAAAATTAATCACAACCTCTCTGGTCTAGTTTGTAAGACATTCGTCTTTCACATGTAGGTTTCGCGTTTGTAGAAAAAAGTTTCTAGTCTGGTTTAGAGTTTATCAATAATGTTATTGTTACCTCTCCATGTGTGGCATTATTGCCAATATTTAGTATGAGTTAGTTTCCCAACATTAATTCTGAACCTGAAAAATTCAATTAATGTAACCAAAGTTAAGGTGTTCTCCACATCATAACTGCAGATATGTTGTATAATACTAAACAAATAAACAATGGCTAATCACCCTTCATTTTTTTTACTATAATTTGATTAATGTACATACATACTAATATCATTTACCTGTAGAAATGCCTAAGTAGCCTTTTTACTCCATTCTAAGAGTGAAAACTCTAATTCCAATATTGATCATATAAGCCGCTATACTCTGAGATACTTCAGAAATTAAAATTCCATACAGACCAATAGCCACTTTATGCCTTTTCTCTTAGCCTAAATTTATGCCTTTTCTCTTTAATGTCTATTTTAAACTATATCAAATTTGGAAGTGAATTACGAAGAGACCCACAAGTTTTGTATTATTTCATTAAATGTCTTATTTTTTTAAATAAAATAGGACGAATTGAGACATAGATTTCTTGAATTTTTTCTCCAAACTTGACAAAATATCCATTTTTAAAATAATGGAAAATAAATATCATACTAACCCTAAAATGTTCTACAATAATTTGGACATCATCAGCATCTTCAAATGAAGTCTTGCAACACCCTTTATATCAACAACAAAATATCTATAATCTGCCCTAATTTTTGTATCCAGTTCTGGTTGCCTCCTGAGTTTTTTTTGGTAGTTATCCTTTCGTATCATGGCGTAACCATATATTGTTTTAGTTATTTCACATTGTTTTAATAATAAATCAAAGTTACATATAATAAGTATAACAGTAAAAATGTAAATCATTTAAATTTGCATAGTTTGTGCTAATATTGTGTTATTACTGTACTTGCTTATGTCTGTTAGATTGAAGGTTTATGAAAAGTTAACTTAACCCTTTTAATAGGTTTGTATTAAAATACCCACATTGTTTTGTGAAAAATTTGTGTACATTAATAATGACTTTATTTATAAACTTCAATTAATGAAAAAATCACTGGTGACAAATGTACATTGGTGGTTTTTTCCACATTACACGTATATATACTCATATTACATAAAATAAAAAAGTCACATGAAAACTAAAAAAAAATCATTTTAAGTAGAACTGAAGTTGTTAAACAATTTAAAAATATTAAACAATTTATTCTTACGTAGGTTAGAGGCAAAAATATTTGTTTACCTGTTTTTTTTTATGGTTTTATGGCAGCCGTTATAAATATAAAGTTAAAGTGCATATTTAAATACGCTACCGACAGATCAGCACCAGGCATTTTAATATAAAGGCACACTGGTAGATTGGTGGATCCAAGCTTAAGTCAACCTGAATGAACTATCCATAATCTGAAACTTTGCAAAAAGCCAATATATTAGGGGCACCGATAAGTAATCAATGTTTTCACAATGTGGTATTTTTACATCAGTTCTATTTTGGCTCGTTTTATTTATTACTTGTATGCAGATTGTGAGATTATTTTCTTATCACTTTGACGACTATCAGGCAAATTAAAACCACAAATTGATGTAAAAATACCTCATTCATTTCTTACTGGTAAACCTCAAATGATAATCAAAATTTCATGTAATTTTTTTCAGAATTTTTTTAAGCATTACTAATTCTAGTGCCTTTGCATTTATACATTTTTTATTTTTTTATTTACCTTCATTTCTTCTATATGTGTTTTTCTTATGACCTTCTTAGCCTAGTTGGTAATCTGTCTTTCAACCCTGTGTTTGTGGGATCAATTTCTGTTGGTATGCATTTTTTAAAGGGTTCCAGTCTGATTTTCACTTACTACCCTTTTAATGTATTTCTAATTGGTTGGAACCTACAAAATTGTATTGTTAACAATAAAAATGTAATACAATACAATCTTACTCTATTGATTCTTATTCATAAAAGCAAAGATATGTACTTCTATGAAGTATGTATGAAGCAGCAACCAAATTTTCATTAGAAATTTGCGTAGTATATACTCGTATATACGAGGCATATCCAGAAAGTAAGTGTACTGAATTTTTGTAGGTTACAATTTTTTTTATTTAAACAAAAAAATTACGTGGTTACCGTAGTACATATGTAAGCTATTTTTCGACATAATCGCCATTCCTCTCAATGCAGGTGGTGAAGCGGGGTATCAACTTTTTGATGCCTTTCTCGAAGTAGTTTCCCGCCAACCCCTCCGTCCACTTCTCCACCTCCTCCTTTACCTCCTCGTCGGTTGAAAACCTTTTTCCACCCATGTGCAGCTTCAGGGAGGTAAAGAGATAGTAATCTGAAGGCGCTAGGTCAGGGGAATGCGCGGGATGGTTCAGGACATCCCATTTAAACGAGGCGAGCAGTTCCTTCGTGGCGTTGGCCGTGTGTGGTCTGGCATTGTCGTGCAGCAGGCAGACTCCCTTTGTCAGCATGCCTCTCCTCTTGTTCTGAATCGCCCTCCGCAATTTGTTTAGGGTCTCACAGTATCTTGCAGAGTTGATGGTCTCCCCTTGAAGCATATATTCAATTAAAATTATGCCTTGACAGTCCCAAAACACGGATGCCATGATTTTCTTGGCTGAAATTGTGGTTTTGAACGGAGGGTGAAGAGGTGAACGAAAATAAAATCCATCCGGTCGTGAGAGCCTCAGTACACTTACTTTCTGGATACGCCTCGTATATATGTATGTCAAAAAATGTGTGAGTGTTCTCATTTTAGTTTTAAATGAATTATTTTTACATTATTGTTTTTTTTAAGATTTTTATGAAAGTTTGAAGAAAAACATTGTTCATAAATAATATTTGAGTTTTTTGTTACATATTTTTTTCTTGTGGTAATTTCTGTTTTTGTCACTGTATGGTATTTGGTATGCATCGAAACTGAAAGTTTCGAACTATGGTGAGTTATGAGATTTTTACAAAAAAAAAGCAAATGTAAATAATAAACCTTGATTTTTGTTTATCCAAGCTTATATCTTTATTTCTTTTAATTAAATAAGTCAAAAAGATGCTATTAAGTAATAGAAATCCGACTATTATACTCTATTTTTAATTCAATGTCATGCCATCATGTACAATATTTCCTAACACTTCTATACTTTATGTAGTACTTGGCCACAATGTGGTGGTCATATAATCAATTTTGGGTAAGCGTACTTAGCCATTATCTGCTCCTTCCAACCATCCCCTTGGTGATCTTCTTTATTATCCTCTCATTATGTTTGGTAGACAGGCAAGGCACTCCAACAATAAGAAATAAGTTGATAAAAATACATTTGTTCTTTTCTAATTTCAGGTAATTTTTTGAATGAAAACCAACAAAACATATTTAATAATCAAGATGGAAATTTAGCATCGATGATAGGCAACGGTTCCGGAATGGGAATGCAGAACACCCAGACAACATCTCACAGCATGATACAGCACCAACAGCCGCAACTGCAAACGGAGGAAAAGAAGTCATCCAAAAAACGAAAACACGAAGAATCCGGAGAGAACTGGACTGTCAAAAAGAGCAAACCATCGATGATGTGTGATTTGGACAGTTCTTCCAGCTCTTCAGAGTCTGCGGAAGAATCTGATGTAGAAGACGAAGCCAATCAATCAAACAATTCATCCAACGAAGAGGATGAACCGGCTGCTTCGCCTTCTTCGCAACCTGGCTTTGGTTCTGATCTAGAATTGTCTGTTTTAGACTCGGCTGAACTCATGATGGGTTCATCGAATGATAACAAGACCAGTGGGTCGGAATTTGACAATTCGGGGGATGGCGAAATGAATGATATGCAAGATATGGACGAAATTATGAGGTAAAGATTATTATTATTCAAGAATAAAAAGTACATCATATTATCATTGTTTGAAAAGTTCTAGTGTTTTCGACTATATCATAAAAATATCAATATTATAAAAAATATATAAGACTTTTTGTTAGTCTATATCTTGAATTGAATACAGCATTACCTTGCGTAGTTGGTTGAAAAAACATAATATGCAAAACGGCGCTGATCAAGTTATTATTATAATGTGTTTTATTGTAATATGTTCCAACACATTTTATGTCTGTTCGCAAAAATATTTAAATGATTGCTTATTCAAATTATTGCACATAGAACTCTTGCACACATTTACTTGTAAAGAAAATAAAATACCGAGTCTTTGTATAATCAATTAAGAAAATAATTGTCTACTGTATAATAACCACAACTTCACTGCTCGGAATATGGAGTGTTACTGACATATGCATCTGCTAATGAAAGTACACAGGTTAAAAGATGGTAGATACTGTCATATGGTAACAGTCCAATGTCAGTGTGTATTGCAATTCAAAAATATTTTATTTTAAAATTTTCAAACTTTTTTGCGGCAAAACCCAGACTGTTCAAAACCGTGCTATGCGAGATATTGTACATCAAAATAAAAAAATATATTATCATTTTAATTATCCAAAAAGTGATGAATCAGTAACAAAGAAACAAATTTTCTAATATTTATTTGTTTACCGTACATTAAAAATAATAATCTTATTTCAATTGTATTTTCAAAAAAAAATTTTTTTCAGGTCTACTAGTACTCCTTCAAAGTCAGAATCGAAAAAACACAAGCAAAAAAACCGTGAACATCGTAGTGGAAGTAACAAACTCACACCTTCAAACTTGCTGATGGATTTAGAAAGCAGTGGATTGACTGCTTCTGTAAGCATAACTCCTGTTTCGTCCATCACTCCTTCCACTACATCTTCTTCTCCATCTTTTTCCTCTGTACTTAGTGGTATGGGCCTAGACAGGCGACCGGGTATCGAAATTTTACCGATTTCCCCCAATACACAAACCTCTCTTCCCAGTTCGCTTACCATTACTCCAATAACATCGTCTCAATCCAAGTCTATGGACGAAAGGCATAGAAGTGAACGCAAATCAAGCTCATCTGGCAAGTCTTCTCGGAGTAGCAGCAGTGAAAGAAGCAAAGACAAAAAGAAGAAAAAGCGCAGAGAAGATTCTATGGGTCCTCCAGATAAATTACCGCCTAAGCAAGACCCTTTGACTAAACCTGTTTCAGTCAGCATCAAACCTACTGATGGCTCTCATTCTCCACTCTCTATTAGATCCTCTTCACCTAACACCTTAATTAGAAAATTCAGCCCAAGTCCAACTCATGGAAGATCTGTCTCTCTCAGCAAATCAAGTACTGGAAGTCCGGGGAGTGTTAAGAATATGGGAAAGCCTTCTGGATCATCGAGTCATCACAGTAGTCCTCGCCATTCTCCCGTACAATGTAGTCCAAAACACACTCTTTCTGGATATTCCAGTCCAAAAAACCATGGAACTTCATCTCCCAAGCATAGTTCTGGCTCTGGGAGCTCTGGTAAACCCAGCATGTCTACTTTAAAATCAGCGGCTAGTGGATCTCCTTCTGGAAAGTCCAGTAGTAGTGGTTATGAGCTTTCTAAATTATCGAAAACTTCATCAGGTAAAGAAAGCTCAACAGGCTCTTCAAGTTCCAGCTCTAGAGATAAGGATAGAAAATCTTCTGGAGGTTTGTCCTATTCAAGCTCTAGGAGTAACAGCCCTAAGCTTAAATCTTCAAGTGTGAAGCTAAAACAATTAGATCTTTCAGTCACCATGGGTGATGGACAATCTACAAGTGTGGGAGAAAATCTCGTATCACCAGGATTAGATCTCAGCAAGTCGACTACTAGTAGTCAGCTTTCAGCAAGGAACAGAAAAGGGTCTTTAAGTGCAGTGATTGATAAACTAAAATCCGCTCAACACTGTTCTGATGCCGATATTTCCAAATCTTCCTCAAATAGTAGTAATAAGGATCGCTCCACTACAAATACTAGTAAAGTGTCCGATTCAAAAAACTCCAGCTCTAGTAGTAGTTCTAAATTAAGTGATAGTAAAAATCAGGAATATATGGTGAAACCCAGTTCAGATGGTATGAAAATAACTATTAACAAAACAAGAACAAAAGACTCAAATTCAAATTCTAGTAGTTCAAAATCTTCAAGTTTTAGTGGAAATTCAGGTTCTGGATCTAATGTTTCATCATCCACTGTTAAACAATCCTCATCAACTAATGTTCAATCTGCTACTGGTACCGGCTCTCCCAAAACTCATACCGGCCTGAAACCAGGTGTCATCAGTGGACCAGCATCAAAGAAACCCCAAGCTCTTCAATCTTCGAAATCTTCTTTGCCTTCATCTGTGAATACATCTAGTTCATCTTCAGGGAGTCCTGGCATGAGTAGCACCAAAACCGGCTCAAGTTCAAGTACTGGCAGTAGTTCCAAAACTCCTTTCGCTAAGTCAAGTTCTGGATCAAGTCTGAGCTCTAGTTCTGGCCCACCAAAATCATCTTCTAAAACCTCCACTGGTTCACCGAAAATGTCGAGCTCTGCCACTGATTTATCTAAAGTCGGAAGAGACAGAGATAGGGAAAGAGAGAAATCTAGAAGTGTAAAAAGCAGTTCTGGAAGCAGTGAAAAATCTATATTTTCCAGTAGCAAAAGTGGAGAAAGAAGATCTAGTCCAGCACCGTCTAAAGATGATGTTGATGGTGAAAGATCATTTAAAATGTTGCCCCAGCATAAAGAACAAAACTTTATTGTGGAGGGTCTAATTAAAACATTGGATACCAGCAAATATCAAATACCCAAGCTATCAGCCCGAGCTTCTGCTGATGATCCAAACAAAGCCAAAACCAATTCATCCAATGAGAAATCTAGTAGTCAAAACATTTCTCAGGGTGACATGTCTAGCCGAACTATAACTAGTGAAGCTAAGCTATTAGACTTTATGGGAAAGGATATGTTAGGATCAAAGTACTCTTTTCAACACATGTCAAATGCAAAATTACCAGATCAAATACAGAAGTCACAATCTTCTCTGTCCACTTCAACAAAGCCTGCAATGAACCTTAGTTCTGCAAGCCCTAAACCCCAAACAAATCCACTCCCTTTAGTAACCTCTTCTAAATCATCAGATAATATTGATGGCATACAAATGCCAAATTTTTCATTAAGTAACATGTCTAAGTCTCAAAGTGACAATTCAAAGGATGCAAAGGGGGATGGGAAAAGTTCAGATAACAGATCCAATACAAGTTCTTCATTGGGGAATTCCAAAGATGACAGCTCATCCAAGATGGAATATCAAAAGACATATCCCGCCATCACAGTATGTAGTGCCGAAACTATAAACCAGACATTAGTGAAACAGTTAGAAAATAAAAACTTTGCAATGTCACAGATGAAAAGCGCTGATGATACAAGAAAGTTATCAATGAATGCCGAACATGGGATGAAACCACCAGCTTCGATGGGGAAACTCCCAACAAGTTCCCAAGAAGCGGCTGAAATGTTATTAGATTTTTCAACATCTAAATCTTCTGAAATGAAGAATAAATTTCAATCAGTAGCAGAGAGAGCTGTGAGTGGAACACGGAGGCACACACCTCCCTTGGGAGCTTCGCAATCGCCTTCTTTATCTGTGCATATAGTTAAGTCTCCAGCACCGTCACCATTGGTAATTCCATCCCCTCACTCCAGCTCTCCAGGAATTACCGATGATGAGCTGATGGACGAAGCTGTGGTGGGTCCTGGTAAATGAGATTTAGTCACATCAAGGCTCTCTCATTACCTTGAATATAAAAAAAAAGTTTTTATTGTAAAAATATATTGTTTTTAATCATAACTTTTGTCCCTAGGTTTTAGTAAGACATTATTTTTATTTAGAATTTAATACATATTTGCCAAAATGGCAAAGTACTAACAAGAAAATCATTTTGTAATATTTGTTGTATGTATGTAAATATTGGGCGAAAGATCGAAATCATTTATTTGTTTGTAAAATAAAATGGTTTTTGTACATTGCCAATTTTGATTCATTCTTTTAGTTTAATATTGAAAAAAAAGCCAATTAGGCATGTGAATGGCAAGATATAGATTTTTTTTATTCTGTGGAAAATCAAATCCTTTTTATGTATTTTAATTATAATACTCCTATAATATTTGAACATATTTGGAGCATTTTTTGTGTTCAAATTTATATATATATATATATATATATATATATATATATATATATATATATATATATATATATATATATATATATATATATATATATATATATATATATATATATATATATATATATATATATATATATATATATATATATATATATATATATATATATATATATATATATATATATATATATATATATATATATATATATATATATATATATTTACTTAGGTACATTTATATAAAAAAAAATGTTGATTTTTAGTACAAAAATGTATTATTTCTCAAAAATATTTATAGCTTACCTATATAATTTGATTTTGAGAAACTTCATTAGGTTAATGAAATGAAAGTACAAAATCAAATTTTATGATTTTTTTTTGCATTTTCCAAATTATTATCTCTCTATATTGAATTTGAAGATTTAAAACTTCAATTTGTATCTTTAGAAGTCTTCAAGGTTCCCTTGAGCAATCATAATCATTATCAAAACACTGATCCATTAGGACTTGTGGTTCCCATGCACCAAAAATAAATCAATAATTTAGTAACGGGAATTAGATTTGTGTTTAATAAAATGCTAATAATTTATTTTTTTAGCTATTTATAAATTTTATGTTATCTACAAAACATACAATGTTGATTTAATTTTTAAAAAATTACTTGTGCCTTTTTTTATTTAACTATAAATGAATAATTTTCTTTAGTGGTCATTTTAGTTTCAAATAAACTATTATAAAACAGAGCTGGTAACTTATTTCCAGTGATAAGTATTTAATTGATGTCTTTAAACCTACTATTATTAGAAAATCTTAGAACAAAGATTCAAAGTGAATCAAACCTTACTTATTTTTCATTTTGTTATTTGATATGGTCATATAATAAATCAATCAAAAAACAAACTGGTTGGTTTAATAAGACAAAAAAATTGTTTGAGACAATAATTTTTATTTAGATGTTGCCGACATCGTAAATTTAAAACTGTTGTAATAAATCAAATTTAGAAGGAAATTAATACATTGACTGCTGAATAATTTCTTTTATAATTAGTGCTGTTAAATTATTTTTTTTAAATACTGAAAAGGTGAGCAAGTATAATTCATTGTCATATACCCTTGAAAACCCTGTCAGTACCTACTGTAAGGCCACTCTGGGCTTACTTGTTTTTTAATTCACTTGAATTGGGAATAAAATGACAATAGGTATTTTGAGAACCCAGCAAAAGTTTATATGAACACCTATAGGCATTTATTTTCAGCACTGAATGTGTTAATCAATATTTGTTATTCACTTTTGAAGATTTTTTCTGTATAAAAAATTACCTTGACCCTTATAGTAAAAAAAAGGATGTTGAAATTTTATGTCAAAATATGTTATTTGCTCGAACTTTTGGTTAAATAAATTACTATAGAAACATTAAGGTGAAAATTCACTGTTTATGGTTATTCTTGAACAGCTAGGAGGAATAACACTAATGACTTTTTCAACACTAGTTTTCATAGTAAAAAACTGATATACACTTATTCAAGTCACTAAAGTTGACGTACCAAGTTTGAATGATATTAGAACAAATATCACATGACTCGCTGCTAAGGTAGTGTGATGAAACATTATTTTGAAAATGAAAATTGTAAAATAAAAAATCTACAATTGTTTTGTTTAGTCAGGCGTTCATTATTTTGTCATATTATTTTACATTAATAATTGATGAATTATCTTGAAGGACAAAAAGACATTTTTATCTATCAATCATCCTTTTATATACCCAGATATTATTGATGTTTTCATAAAGCCCTCTATGTGGATATTAAAGAATGTTGACAGGAGAAAATAAATTTAAAAAAAACGAGGTTACTAAATAGATTGGTTCAATTTATATTTTGAAATACATAAGAATTCAAAACCAATATTGTCAGTGACATATCAAAGGCCTAAATTAATTTATTCTACTGTAAAGTTAAATGAAAAACTCCATGGTTTCATAAGAAGTATGATCTACAGATTTTTTTCTGTTGTAATGGTAGAGAAAGACTGAGGAAAGTATGATTTGAACAACGGAATGAAATTGTGAAGGAAGGATATCACAATAGGAAATACTTGCTCTCTGGCTACCCCAAAATACAGTAACAGTGTGATGTTATCTATGTATGTGATAAATACAAGCAATAGTTTTATTGAAAATAACTTTAAAAAATTTATGAGATAAAGTAGCAGCAAAAAATGTCCATCGCTGTAAAGATTTTTTTGTTCACATTAATCAAAACCTGTGGCCATGTGTTTTGATACTATTATGAAATGATGGTCTTATGGCAAAAAAAGTTAAGAATGGATATTTCACGTGAATTATTATTATTTTTATATTTCAATGATAGTTTGGAAAAAATTAGATACAATTTTTTTGTACTTCTTTTTATTTAGCCCTTACAATCAAATTTCAAATATATGCACCCGTTATGTACATTTTTATAGCGAGTGTATGCAATATAACTGGTGCTATTTTACCGGCCAAGTTTCATTATTATAAACTTTCAAATAAATGCACCCGTTATGTACATTCTTCTAGCGAGTGTATGCAATATAACTGGTGCTATTTTACCGGCCAAGTTTCATTATTATAAACTTTCAAATACATGCACCCGTTATGTACATTCTTCTAGCGAGTGTATGCAATATAACTGGTGCTATTTTACCGGCCAAGTTTCATTATTATAAACTTTCAAATACATGCACCCGTTATGTACATTCTTCTAGCAAGTGTATGCAATATAACTGGTGCTATTTTACCGGCCAAGTTTCATTATTATAAACTTTCAAATACATGCACCCGTTATGTACATTCTTCTAGCGAGTGTATGCAATATAACTGGTGCTATTTTACCGGCCAAGTTTCATTATTATAAAAAATTGCTAAGAAAATTAATTTTAGTGTTATTGAAAGACAAAATTTACACAAAATACTCTTATTAAATAAAAGTTTCTCTGAAAATAATAAATTGAATGCAAATAATTGACTACTCCAAAATAGAAATATATTTCACGATAAAATAGTTTTTAGACGAAAATAGATTTCATATTGCAGATTTTATGCATTTCTGCTCTTAAAAATCTAAATATCCCTATTCTCAGTACAAAATAAACTTATATATTATCTCATATGACTATAGTTCTAACAATTCACTAAAAATCTTCAACTTCACAACACTACAAACTAGATTGTTTTGTCGTAAAGTGTAAGCTGGAAACCTGGTTCAAAATCAACATATTTACTATCTCCTATAACTCGACTACTTCTAACAAGTCATTTAAATTACAATATTATACTTGACAACACATAAACTAGACCTACACTCATCGTAGAGTTGGATGTGTGGTTCGCAGAGATGTGAGGTGCCTTTTGAATTGCACCCATTTTTATAAGGTTGTTTTAAAATGTTTAACCTTTATAATAACATTTTAGTTTGATGTGTATTGTATTAATATAATTCAAGCTTATTTCTATGTGTTAAATCAAACAATCTAAATTTGTTAGGTAGGGATGCGCCCACGAAAAATCACGGTTTGAGTGAGACAATAGTACACTAACCACTGAGTGTAAAAATATGTGAATGAAACTTTATCGGTGTATAAAAATATAATGCTTTTACGATAAAATTGTATAAATGATTAATTTTAAGATTTATTTTTGCTCATTATTATTATTGGAAATGTGAAAGCGTTTGTTTTTACCATTTAGATTTTTTTATTTTTGGTCAACTAAAAAAATATATTCTAAATAGTGTATTTCATATATAGTATATATACATTATTTTTTTGACAAAATCATTTTGTATTGGGCACACCAGCTAACCCACGCCCTGTTGATCTTAAAATGTATTTATTGGTTTACGTATGTAATATAAAAATGTATTTATAAGAAAAGAAGTACCTTCTACTGAACTATAATAAATATTTTTCATAACGGTTTTTATCTTATTATTTAAACCTGTAGTTTTTATTTAATTTTTTACTCTAACAAATTGAATTTGAAAGTAAAGAAATTTTATTAATTTCACTCTCATGTCAAATTTCACCTGCCTGGGCCCTAAATGTGTTACTAATCTCTACAATGGCGACCTCTTGTGTCTAGTTAGTTAGATACTCATCTCCTACTTGGAGGCTTTTGAAGGTTCCTAATGGTACACAAAAAAACTTAAAAAGTGGTTTCAGTTCGGTTGAGTTCTTCAATAAGGCAATCATTACCTTATTATGTGTAGTAATATTGTCAACATGAATGACGAATCTAAACCAGAGGATGCATCAAGATCAGCATTATTTGTTTCCTAAATTAAACATGAATTATTCGGAATAAATCACCATGCATAAATAAATAAATGTTCACTGCAGAAGCATACGTCATTTATCAAGCTCTGTTATATCTGTATGAATCCAATATTGTTTCTGATAAATTTCTAATTATTACATATTCAATGTGTGTTCATAAAACCTCAAACTAAAAAACTATTTCATACAAAACAAATTATCTACTCGGGATTTTTAAAGAGGAAACCTTAAATTTAATTAAATAAACATTCATGTTAAATCTTATGTGAACTCTCTCATAAGGGTATATATAGAATTGAAAAGAACTGATATTTTTAGCAAGAACGAAATAATCATGGACAATTTCAAATTATTATTTGCTGATTATCACTTTGTATTAAAGAGAGTTGAGATTTCGTTGGGAAGGAAAATGGTATGAGAAAATTCTGTAAAACATCACATGAAAACCTTCCTACTGCTACTACAAGCTAGCAATAAAATTGAAATTGATCATCAAGTAAGTTTAATCACTGTGAACCAAAAGTGGATTTGAAGTGTATTTTAAAATGTTCAGCCTTTGGCACAGGAAGAATCATTTTGGTTATAGAAACCCAAGAGGTCTTAAAATCAAAAACTATTCCCTGCCACCTACAAGAACTTCTCGCCTAACCTCTATAAAGTCAACAGTTTGTAAAATATAAGCCAAAGAACCGTGATATCATAATGAAATGAGAATAAGGCAGAAAAATGTGTCATGATGAATTAAAAATGAAGACAAATATATTTATCAAAATAAGACAATGAAAATGTCAGACAAATATATAAGAATATAAAGATAGTTATTAAATAAAACGGGAGATTGTCGCCGTCAAATGCGAATTTGATTAAAACAAAATTAAAAAGAATAAAACTTTTAAGTATACTGAGTAAATATTGGTATACAACTTATGATGTCAGGAAATGGCATGTTAATCTCATTATTTTAAATAAATTTGACATTTATTTTAATGTTATAATAAAAGTGAAAAAAATCGCAATCTAAGGAAAAATATTTACGTCACTGACAATCAGTACTATTGTATCATTGCCATAAACTGTAAACAAAAAAATCAGAAAGAAATTTTCCGCGAAAAATTACATCAGCTGAGCGATTGGTATGAAGTTGGCGCAATTGTAATGGTAAGCTCATTGTTCCATTACGCCGATGATGAGCTATACAATGTAGTGCATGTTAATCCACAATCACTTAGTAAATCATTTTTTTGTTATTCACCAATCAAGAATATTATACAACCATAAATAAATACAACAAAAACACTTAAATTTAAACATATGAAATAATCAATAAAACATAAATTGATTATTTTCACATGAAACAATGGAAATAAGACAGTAAACATATATACATAAAAAAAATAAAAGTTTAACTCAAATTAATTAAAACAATTACTTAAATATAACAATCAAGTATATTTTAACAAAAAATATAAATATTTACATATCTTAAAAATTGCTATTAATTTTAAAATTTGAATATTAAAATATTATGTGAAAGTGGGATATCAACAATATTTCTTGAAGCAAATGGTCACATCGAACATTTATTAATAGTTTAATTGAATGCAAATCAATTAAAATTGATTAAAAGTCCCATTGAGAGAATACGTATTTTTGCGTTCTATCGGGAATCGCAACTGAAACTTTCAAATGTGTAAGCAATTAGACCACGGAGGAATTTATTCATTGGTGAAAATTTTCATTATCTGAACATATTTAAACCTTTCGTTTCAATCAATACTCATTGTTTTGAAAAAAAAATCAGTTTGTGAGTTCGATTTTTTTTAAATATTTATTAAAAACTATATTTTCCTAATTTGTTAAAATTTGGAAATATTTATTTATTTGTATTTTCAGATATGCTTGGCCGCGCAGTAACGTACTGAACTTCCGTGTGTAAGGTTGCCGGTTCAAACTTCACGCTGTGCTACTCCCCTCGGATAACACGGGCATTTTTTCCGCCTAATATTCAGGGATATAAGGAAACCTATGACTGCGGTAATATATTTTCTTAAAAAACAAAACAAATTGGTGTACTCCGATCATCTCACTTCGGTGTACCATCAAATCTAGTACAGTGGTGTAACCGGTGAGTTTGCTGGTGTGTAACGACTCACCAAAGAAAATAAGAAGCATAACTCCATGGCATAGCTTCGCTTTCCAACTGAATTGACGTTGGGACACCGAATGAATTCTTAACTACGTGGTTCAGGAACGACAATTTTGGGTTATCTGTGTGTGAATGATTATATTTTGTATGAATAGTAAAATGAAATGTTTTTATTTAAATGAAAATATGTTCATAGTCGTTATTTAATTGTATTTTGTAAAATATAATTAAATAATCAAATTTAGTTTACTTGTAGCGTTAGCAGAGATATACTCCCCTATTATGTAGTACTAGATTCCTACTGAAGCAACCACCTTAAAAACGAAATGTCAAAATTCATCAAAATTTTGATTGCAAAAGGGAGATCGTCGTCATGTAAGTCGCGAAAGTGTTGCGAGCATTTTAAGCCATTTATTTACACAAATAATCTTATCAGAATCTCACTCAAATAACGTAAAACAATAAGGCATGGCGTCAACTATGCAGTTAGAATTTACCCAAGCTATGACGGATTTCAAAACAATGTTTCCTGATATGGATGACGATGTTATAGAAGCGGTATTGCGCGCTAATCAGGGGGCTGTCGACGCGACAATTGACCAGCTATTAACAATGAGCACTGACAATCAGAATGAAAGATTAAGACAAGAAATAGAACAGGACGAAACCGGCCGACCGGTGACTTGTTCTCCAGAATCTAGAACTAGCCCAAAAAATAAACCAAAGGAAAATAAAAAAAATACACGCAGGTATAGCACGTCTTACTTATTTTGTCATTTTTAATTGTTCCCATATTTTGAAGGAAAAAAAATCCTCAAATCAATAATGGCCGTTTCTCAAGTGAATAAATGTTTAGTTTTATTTGCCTATTTTATAGACCTGTATTGTATTACATTTCCATTCTATATAATTCAACGTGGCAGGCAATTAGTATTTTCATACAGTTATTTCTTCCGACCAATCAGAAAGTTGTTAACCAGACTGCTACATTTTTTAAAAAATTTTATTGGCAATTACGCTAAAACCACCAGGGTTGAAACTATACCACATACCGCTGAAAACACATACCAACTATACTTATATGGTTATCAGAACTATTGAAAAAATTATATAATCTCTGTTTCAGTTTAATGTAACATCAATTTTATTTTCATTACACTATTGATTAGCTGCACCCTTCTCTGACCACCACCACCAGAAACACAGTGCAGTGGGCTGCAAACCTTGCTGATGCTTCTAGAATTGTTTCTAGACAACTTAACCTTAATTATTATATTAAGAACTTTAACTTTCAAGAAAGTCCTTATTTACTAAACAAAATATCAAAAATAAATGTCAAATTGCCATTGATTAAAAGTTATAACTTAAGAAACCTCTTGAAAGCTTCAAAATCTTTAGTCTATCGACATTAGTTCAGCCCACTACATATAATTTTCAATCTAACCTGTGGGCTATTTTTTTAGCTGATAAATACAATCAAATGACACTGATTGGTATGAGGAGAGAGTCGTTGAGATGGCTGGTTCGAGAGAATTATCTATAAGTTGTACTTCATTGTCTTGAAGGGCTTCGGAGGAATAGCTGCTGATAGAAAGGATAGGTGTAAGGCCTCGGCCACACAGATAGGAGCCTCGCTTGGTGCTTAGAGCTACGCTGCGAGCTAGGTGACGTATCCTAGCGAACCAACGCACCCCGTACTAAACACTTATTATATATCTATGTTTTATGATACCTCTGCTAAATTTCAAAACTGAAAATTTAGATCCACCACCTCGACAGTAAACAGGGACATCTGATCAAACAGGGCCAACAAGTCTTAGTTTTATGATAGCTTTCTGTGTGGCTGTACCGATGGAATAGTTGACATGTGGAACTTTACTTGGAATGAACATGGAAACCTTCAGGAGGAAATTATAAACTATTCTTTACTTGAGAAGTTATTAAAGGTGCCTTTGGGGGAACACCAGTGTAAGTTTTCATCTTCTAAAAATAGTCTCACTCCGAAAGAGCAATCAAGATCACCTGATATATTTTCTTAGTATACCTCAACAAGATGATTTATATTGTGAAATTCAGCTGATCTCTCTGCTTACTAGGCCTTTGAGAAATATAATTATGTTTCATTAAAAAAATAAGAAGGTCACAGTATTGAAACCCATGCTGTGCTACTTACTACCTTTGAACACCAATGCAATTTTTCCTCCTAATTTTGGGGAGTATAGGGATTCCTTTGTCTTCAGTCATACTTATTGTTAAATGAAAAAAATTGGGTAAATTAAAACCAGTAATATGCATATAAAATCTATTTACAAACATTATATTTGATGTTTTATTTCAATACAAGACATGGTAGACCTTTGAGTTGGGTCATATTTATTATTTTTAAATTAAAAATACTATGGGAAAATTAAAACCAGTGTAATATACTTGTATGATATTTTTAGAAACATATATTTGATATTTTATATCACTGGAAAACAGCAGATCTTCTGAATTTTGTCATATTTATTTTTGAGTTATCCAGAAAGTAGTTTCATATGCTCTAGAAGGCCGGTTTCCACTGATGCAAACCAAATCAAGACTGATTGAAAATATCAGTAGATTGCTGGGATATTAAAAATATTAAAAACCACTGTCCACGAGCATTTGGTGAAGTTTGGTTATTTGAATCATTAGGAGGTTTATGTACCACACGTGAAAAAGTGAGTGAAAAAAGATAAGAAATCAGAAAAATGCAATGGAAGTGAACCATTTTTAAAACTAATGGTGACTGACCATGAAAAGTGAATCGTCTACAACAATGTCAAGTGGAAGAAGTCATGGGGCAAGTAGTATGTACCACCTTTAACCATCTCGAAGGCTGAAAGGTTCTTCATCAAAAAAAGGTCATATTGTGTATCTACCATGATTGAAAGGGAATCGTCTACTACAAGTTGGTCCCACAACCAGATGATAAATACTGCTCGCAATTGAGCCAATTGAAGGCAACAATCGACCGAAAACATCTAAAACTGACTAATAGAAAGGGCGTCATCTTTCACTAAGACGATACGGTGAAAGTTGGTACAGCTGGGCTGAGATGTCACACTTGCTCGTATTTACCGAACCTAGCACTCTCCGATAAACACTTATTCCAGTCCCTACAGAATTCCCTGGAGGCATGCAAAAGTCACCTAGAGCAGTTCTTTCAGGTCTGCAAAAGATATGCGAAGTTCCGGGAGAATGGAATTTTTAAGTGGCGCAAAAATGATGTAAAGTAGTGAAAGAAAACTGTAGTTAAATCTAAAAATAAAAATTATGCATTTATATTTGATCATAAAAATACAAAATTACTTTCCTGACAATTATATATTTTTAAATGAAAAATACGGAAAATTGAAACCAGTCTCATATACTTTGTTGTTGCCCTGTCCATCTTGAAAGACAATGGATATACAGGGACTATCTATCAACTATTATCGAAATACTTGTATTATCTATGAAATATATTTTATTTCAGTGAAAGACATAGTAGACCAGAGCCAATTCCACTCAGGGTTCAGTATAATTGGAAGCCTCCACTTCTTGGTCCTCTGCCTCCAAACTTCTTACGTCTTCCAGATCTGCCTGAGCAACCAGACTTAGAAGATGAAAAGATTGCACTTTTTCTTCAGAATGAAGAATTCCTTGCTGAACTCCGTTGGAATCAAGATTTTCTTTGTGCACTAGACAAAGAACAAGGGAAGACTGAAATAAAAAAAGGCCAGGATGAAGAGGCAGACTTTAGAGAACGACTGAGAAACATGGGAAAATGTGAGGAAAGATTTTTTGTCTAATATTATGAAAAATTTGTAACTTATTTACAATGTAGTTGTCCCCCCTTGTCCACAGGGGATACATTCCAAGACCCCTAGTGAATACCTGAAACCGTGAATAGTACTGAACCTTCCTATACATACATACCTATTATAAAATTTTATTTATAAGTTAGACACAGTAAGAGATTAACAACAATAACTAATAATGAAATAGAACAATTATAACAATATCCATCCATTCTGTTATGTAGCTCATGATTGAACATCGTGACTCCCATGATAACTCCTTCCACGCTTCCAGTGACCACAAGCTTCTCCAAACTCTTTCCATGGCCACGAGCAATGTATCCAAAGAGTTAGAGGACTCGTAGGCATATTGTCGACAATCTGTCGATGACTCTCAATTCTTTGAAAATGGAAGCATTAGTTCGCTTTGCAATCCATGGAGTTTGTAACATCCATTTCCAGCATCAAATTTCAAATGCATGCATCAGCAGAGTCCATGTCTCTGTGCCGTACATAAATATTGCGAAGATAAGAACTAGGTGCATTTTCATCGTGATGGTGATAGTTCTACTTTTTCATATCTTCTAGTTTTCCTATCACATTCTTCACCATTCCAGTTCTTATTTCCACCTCAGCCTCGCATCCTCTATTCTTGGCAATACTGGAACCTAAGAAAACAAAGTCAGTAACCACTAGACTATGATGCACATTATTTGGTGTACAATACTGTTATAAAAGTTACATGAATGTGATCTATCTCTCCAAATATCTTATTGCACTGTATTCACCCTTCTTCTTGTGTTGATGTGATGATGGTAGTGACAGAACCATCTTATGAATTAAAGGTAGTGCTGATGCTGTTACACTTTAGATTAAGCACATAATAAACCCAAAGATTTGATGGCAAGGAGATTGAACTTCTGAGACAATCGATAGGTTTAATCTGCTGCAGTCTTTCCTTAGGCTGTTTTATGTAGCGCTATTTTTGTGTTGCTTAATAGCACTATAAGAGTTTATGATAAGCAGCATATAAGCTACATAAAAACATAAATTCAGATGTAAAATGGTCTTAGAGTAAAACAGTCCAGAAGTGAATCCGCCAGAAATTTAATCTAAGGCACCTGCTTGCTTGGCATGGTTGCTAATCAATAGACCATAGCCGCCGACAATTGTGTAATTCCTGAGTACATACTTGAAGTAATAGCCCTGCTATAACTCTATTTAATTACACTGATAAGTTGTTGATTTTCAATATTTATTGTTAATGCAGTGTCTCGCAAGAAGTTCTCTCAGTTGACCAGAGTCTTCACATGGCAAGGCAGCAAGAGGGGGGGAACGAGCGGCACCAGCGGTGGTGGCGGACTGCTTCAGGAGGAGCACAGCGATGACGAAGATAAACCACTACACAAATAATCCAAATGGTATTTTGTAAAATATGTTGTCTGCAATAATTATCTGCTTTGTTTAGAATATCCTCCGCCTGTTACTATTAATTATTTGTAGTAAAAACCAAATATATGTATGTATGTATCTCTCAATTCAATTTTAAAGATTTTTGCTAACACGTATCTATATTTTTTAAATTTCCAATTATCAAGTTATCGATCTTCTCGTGCCATGTCAGGTTCCCCCGATGTCAGCTATCACTCGAGCAAAGGTCTCTGCCTTGTGCCTTATGGAACAGCTCTTGCACTCTTATTATTCTGGTCCACTTTCGAAAGTTGCGGAGCCAAGACATCTGTCTTCATCCAGCACTGCAATAACCCTAAAAATTTCCCCTTAGGAATGAGCTGAAGGACTTGGTAATTGGAACCACACAGCTCTTTTTTTATTGCAGCTCTTTGAAGGACAATCGTGTTGCTGATCATATCTGTCCAAGGAATTCGAAGCATTTTTCTATAATCCACATCCATAACTCTTCCAATCGGTTCATTGTGTTCATTTTGAGGGTCCATATCTCCATTACATATAATAGTACAGACCAAACTTAACACTTGACCATTCTTTGTCGAAGTTTTAAATTGATATTATCATTACAGAAGAATATCCTTGTGTTGTTAAATTATGCCCACACTTTTGTTGATAATTTCCCATTTTTGATAAATTATGGTATAAGCAAAAATTTTATCATTCATAGAAATAATTGAACCCACTTTCAGTCTAATAAGAAAAGTTTGAATAAAAACAATGGTCTTTTTACTTGAAAATTATGTGGCAGATCGATGAATAAGAATAACTCTAATCATGTTATGGCAATGCTGACTATACATAACAAAATCTGACAACATGACAAAAAAATTATTGTTGTAATCTTTTAATTAATTAAGATGGTGAAGGCCTCCTGAAGACAATGAACTGAAGAAGCTTTATCCATGGTCACTATATCGGGACAGGGTTGTGAAAACTTAGAGATGGCCAGCATAAAAGCTATCTGCTTAGCCTCATATACTATCCAGAGAAATGATACATCGAAAGTCAGTTTTACCTCCTGGCATTACTCTATTAGCTATCTATTGATACCACAAACCCAGATGTTCTGTTAGGATTGTCTCTTTTAGCTTTTAATTCTCTTAAATGTGACCACAAAGCAGTAGTACAACCGAAAAATTAAGGAATTTTGTTTTGTCACATTTTGTTACCTTGTAAGAAAAGCAGTGATCAGGTTCAGGGACCTTGGATTCACCTCACCCATGCTTACTGGTCCTCAGTGCTAGTGACAAAGGCAAGGTCGTAGCACTCTTCACCGGGTTTCTCTAGCGCATAGATGATCTTCCTCTGCTCTTATGACATTGCATTGACTATGAATTTTTCCATATGAATGTGACCGAAGAACCGAATCCAAGGAACATTATAACTTGACCAATTATCTTAAATAATCAATTCATATAAACTTGAAAGCTAAACCACATAAACAAATTGAAAGATACATACATACTGAATATAAACAACATCAAAGAAAGTATATTACACTGAATGTAAATATATTTTGGTTAATGCAACTCTGGATACTGTGATCCTGATTAATGAAACTTCATTTAATGCTATTTGTGGTAATATTTTAATATGTTACATTAATTAAGGGTACATTCCCGCTGGAGTCTATATGCATCGAGTAGCGTTTAAAGTTAACCTTTTTTCTGGTCACTCTTTTTGTTTACTTTTATATAAACTAAAAGATAGTTTATAAATTTTACCAACATAATTATTGTTTTACTATTCTGTGCAATTTAGATATCGTTTTATTTTTAAAGCAACTTTGTTTTCATAATGCTGTATGCTTCACTTTTAATTAAAGAAATCTTGCAGACTTACCATATTTACAATCAGAAGAATGTTGCAACATATTAAAATGTCTGAATATTAAACAATCAGACTATTATAGTGTTTTGTTTGGCCATCATATGTAACCAAATCTAAAACACCAGGTAGAGGGAAAATATTCTGCCACTATGCACTTGATATATTTATTTAATTTAATCGTGATAATGTTGGTTCAAACATTGTTTTAGATATTTAATAATAAACATATATTTTGAATTGGTTTCAATCAAGTGTGCAATAAATATTTATTTCTACAACTCTCAATCCCTAATTCATAGTCCGGCCTAAGTACTACATACTAATTGCTAATCTTAAAATGTCTTGATTTATATTCATAGTTGAACCACATACACTCAAAACTTTAAAATGTGATAATGAAACCGTGTGACTCCCTTATTGAAGGAGGCTACAGCAAATTTATATAAAATTTAACTACTAATTTTTTCAATAAAAAAGTGGTTAAGATTTGATATTAGGTTAAACTATGAATTTGGACTTACTATTGCTGGGATAAATATATGCAATGCAATTTTTTTTCTTGATTTAAAAAAATATTTGAAATATTTATGGTGCCTGCTTTACACTTACACAGTGAGAAATGTAAAAATGAAAAGAAAAATTAAAACAATTTATTTTAAGAAAAATTGTTGTAAAATATTCAATCTTTGTTTTGTTTGTGTTAATTTTTTTAAATGTTTTTATTTTCGTAATTTATTAACAAATTACAACAGTCAATGTGAGTGAAATTAAAAAAATATATAATGAAAATTTTTTTGCTCTGTAAAAATGTTTCTTGGTGATTTTTTTTATCGTTATCTATCAAACCTAGTTTTGATAGCACATGTACAGTTATTTCTGTATTATTTTTTTTATTATTTCAATATATTTTTTACAATATTTTAAATGTTAGAAGATGTCTTGTTACTTTCTTTAAAATCCTTTTTTAGGATTAATTCACATTTCTGTAAAATTCTTTTGAAGTACTAAAAAAGATAGTCAAATAGATAATATTGATTTAAGGCTAATATAACTCAGTATTGTGGTTTGAATCAACCCAGTTACTTCCAGATAAATTTGAATTAATTAATTTCAAAATAATTAGATGTGCACAATATTTGGGTACCATTTTAAAGTACCAATTTTTTTATAGGAATGCTCTAGTCTTCCGAGGCTCAAAAATATTTTGCATTATATTAATGTAGTCATTTTCATGAAATGTTATAAGCATACAATGTAAAAAAACTATACATATTTATCTGTCAGAAAAACACATGATTTATGCAAAAAAATGTAACCTAGCAATAATTTTTATTTATCATTCATTTCACTTCTGGGTCCGGACCATCAATTGTTGATAATGCCACGTGTTTCCTGTAGGAGGCAACAGACACCGCCCTATTATTCCCTTCTATAAGGCCTTGGCCTTATAGAAGGGAATGTGTGTTTCTGATGTTCAGATAAGTTAGCATGTGTCCTGTATAGCCCCATAATCACATTCAATGCTACTTTTGTTCAAGAAACCCCATCTCTGCATATTCACCTTGCATTTTTATTTATTAAATAACGGGATAACATTTTGAATTGATTTGACATAAAACTACTAGGATGTCAGCGTAATGTTATAAACATAACATAAATGCATTACCCAACATTTCTTATTTCAATACCTACATTTTAAATTTTTTATGTTTAGTATTTTTACCCGTAAAGAAATAATCATAAAATGTATATATTTTAAATAAATTTTGACACAAATGCACTTGTAATGCCTCCGTAATAACTGGAATACGGATTAATTGGGGCAGTATAATATTCCAAAAGTTTTTAATAATATTTTTATTTAAAATGTGAAAATTATTTTCTATTCGACTGTATGCACCATAAAATTTAACAGGTAAAATATGTAACAAAAAATAAAACTAGTGCAATTGCGAATGGGATTTCCAGTCGATGTTTGTCAGTTTGGTTGATGTCGATGATGTGTTCACAAATTATTATTTAAGCGTACTTCGATTCAATGTTTATTTTTTATGAAAGCGGCCAGGTGCATGAAATCAAATTAATATTTTCAATTATGTGTGCATAGTCGTTGATTTACTATTGAATTTTTTGATTTTATATCCTCAATTTTGTATTTTCATTTCTGTGTGTTCTAGTCTTGTTGGAGATTATCGAAAAGTCCACTGTATAACATATGTTGTGTAGGATATTTTTGCATTCAAATGTGCTCCGATTCTCTGGTTTCTAAATGATTTGAACAAAATAGATATTATTAATTTGATTGGAACTTAGCATACTACTAAAGATGAAAGAAGAAAATCAAAAGATAAGCTTGATATTTATTTTAAATATATTATATAATTTGGTTTATTTTTTTATAAGTACATACAACCAATTAACAATTTTATTAATGATACTCATAAATATTATTTGCCAAAGATGGTTATATGTATGAATTGTTATTTAATAATTGTATTCAATCTTCATTGTTTAAAAGCAAGGTTACATTTTACAATGGGGATACACATTCCTCGTCTTAAAATAAGCCTTTTTTGCAATTCGCTAGTGAATTAGTTTATTAGGGGAGCATTCCACTAGAGCTAGTTACATATTAAAACATGTTTTTTACATGTTAATTTGTGTTGAAATATGAACAAAATTTTAGTGAACATAAACTACACATGCAGCTCTGCATTTGAATGGAAAAATCTCAGAATATTATTTTATTATCCGAGGCATATCCAGAAAGTAAGTGTACTGAATTTTTGTAGGTTACAATTTTTTTTATTTAAACAAAAAAATTTCGTGGTTACCGTAGTACATATGTAAGCTATTTTTCGACATAGTCGCCATTCCTCTCAATGCAGGTGGTGAAGCGGGGTATCAACTTTTTGATGCCTTCCTCGAAGTAGTTTCCCGCCAACCCCTCCGTCCACTTCTCCACCTCCTCCTTTACCTCCTCGTCGGTTGAAAACCTTTTTCCACCCATGTGCAGCTTCAGGGAGGTAAAGAGATAGTAATCTGAAAGTGCTAGGTCAGGGGAATGCGCGGGATGGTTCAGGACATCCCATTTAAACGAGGCGAGCAGTTCCTTCGTGGCGTTGGCCGTTTGTGGTCTGGCATTGTCGTGCAGCAGGCAGACTCCCTTTGTCAGCATGCCTCTCTTGTTCTGAATCGCCCTCCGCAATTTTTTTAGGGTCTCACAGTATCTTGCAGAGTTGATGGTCTCCCCTTGAGGCATATATTCAATTAAAATTATGCCTTGATAGTCCCAAAACACGGATGTCATGATTTTCTTGGCTGAAATTGTGGTTTTGAACTTTTTGGCAGAGGGTGAAGAGGTATGACGCCACTGTTGAGACTGCCTTTTGGTTTCAGGCGTGTAGTGTGCAACCCAAGTTTCATCTCCAGTAACGATGGAGCGGAGAAATTCATCTCCATGGAGTTTGCAGCGCCTCAAAAACTCTTGCCCGGCCTCCACTCGATTCAACTTGTGTTGGTCTGTCAGCTGTTTTGGGACCCACCTCGCGGACAGTTTCCGATATCCGAGGGTTTCTATGATGGTTTCGTGTAGTAGAGATCTGGAGATTTGCGGAAACATCGCAGAAAGTTCAACCACAGTCAATCTGCGATCATCACGGAGCGCATTTTCGATTTTTTCCACAATTTCGTCAGTCACAATTGAAGGTCTTCCGCTCCTCTGATCATCATGCACAGACGTATGACCGTTTTTAAACTCGCGACACCACTTGTACACACTCGTACGATTCATAGCTTTATCACCATATGCAGTTTTCACCTCATTATAAACCTCAACCGGAGGTTTTCCCTTCCAAACGAGATAACGGATGACGCCGCGTATTTCGCACTTGGCGGGAGATTGGATTGACATTTTTCACGAAACGTGTTGTCGCGTCGACACTTCTCAACGTACTGACCCCGAACCGGTCTCGTTGCGGAGGGGAAGGGTCAGGCTACACGGAAGTGTAGCCAACATGTCGAAAATAAAATCCATCCGGTCGTGAGAGCCTCAGTACACTTACTTTCTGGATACGCCTCGTACAATTAGCTGGAAAGCCCGCCCAAGGACATGTGAAAACAGTCATTAAATACTCGTTGATGGTTATACTTACACAGGTAACAATCTGGAATAAAGATATTTAAATGTAGCATATATCTTTGTATACAACATTTTTAGTGAAAATAGAATCGATTCTTTCATTAAATTTTACTTAATTTAGCCCAGGATCAATATTAATTTTTGTCAGGTCATCTTCAAATTCTTGAGAAAGCATATATTTTTTTAGTGGGCAATCCACCCATGCCTAATGTTCTGCTTGAGTGGCGGGGTGCCCATCGGTGAGACAGGATGACATTTTCATTGAAGCTTTAAGATTCTTTTTATCGTTATGGGTGGTTGATTTTTGCTTTTATAGAGGAGCCGTATATATCTCCTCACTGAATGTTATTGTTAAAGCAAGAAGTAGTTATCTGGTGCGACGGGCAAGGGTTTTTGCTGTTTTCCCTCCATGAGGGCTAGCCGTCATTTTACAGAAAGAAGCAAACTCTCTCTGTGTTGGAAGAAACATACAAACCTGACTAAGAATTATATTTCCATATTATACTAAACAAACATATTAAGCTAAGGGATGGCTAAATACTGGTGTAGGTAGATATTATTAATTTTTTTTTCTTATTTGATAACCGGCTTAACCAAAAGATGTATATTTACTTCATAGAGTAAAATAGAGTTAATGCTGTTTTATATTTACCTACAATGAAGCTCGTATTATGGGCCAGCTAACAGACACCAAATTCACTGAGTGCGTATCATAAATAGTAACAATTTGATCTATGTCTAACATTTGGGCTTAAATGGTAACAAGCGATAAGAAAGCACACTGATCTGAGGACTCCTCATTTTTGACAGTTGGCATTATTGCACGTTGAGTGTTTCAGTTATGCTACAGTAGTTTTTTTTCACAATCAGTTTAACGATATATTTTTATATAATAATTCTCTAAAGATATATAAACAATAACTCTTTCAAGAAATATGTATTTCGCTTTGTATTTTGAGGACTAATGTCCATGTAGGTGAGCTGAAAGTGTTTTAAATGATCAATTGATACAATAAATAGTATAGCACCATGTTTAGTAATCAAATGTCTGGTCACAGGAGAGAGATACTTATATTTATCTATTCATCTCAAACGTCTGACTTGTAAGATATGGAGACGGTAAGAAGGGAAGATATACGTATGTTACAACGATATAATAATATAATTTTTTTTCATTTAGTTTTCAATCTCTATTCAAGGACATTTCCATTTCACTGTAACATCTCTCAAAAAATGTTAACTTAAGGAGTCTCTTGATGGATCTATGTCTTCAGCTTTTTAACATTCCTGAGAAAGTCTATTCAATGCAATAAAAGGAATAGACTTCCTCTGAAGGGGTATAACATCTTAAGACAAGTAAATACTATTTAGTGTGTAGTTTTTTTGTTATCTCAAGATATTTTAATAAAAAGTTGAACGAAGAAAATTTATAATTTTAACAATTAAAACTAATATATAAAACTTGAGATCAAGTTCATGAATAATGATTTCTTTTTATACATTGTCCTATTGTAATTCTCAAGTTGTTTATTCTTTAGATTAGTTTCATCTTTAGGCTATAGTAAAATGTGACCTTTCTTTATTTTATGAAAAGGTATATGTGATAAATTTGAAATTCTATGTGAATTGCTCATAATTGTGTATGGTGTACTAAGATTAATAAATCAAATGTCCTTTAATTTTGTGCCTGAAGCCTATACTGAAGGTTTCCGAAGGAAGATTAAATTTTTTTTTGAAGAAGTATGAATAAAAATTGTGGGATTTTTTTGTAAGACTGGGATGTGTTGCTATTGTGTGAAACAGCCAGTGAATGAATATCTGAGCTTTTTAAGTGTTAATTTTATATTCTTTTTTACAAGCAATGTATTATAACTTAGCTTTAAAAAAAACAATTTTGGCTATTGTTTATAATTTATAACATACTTCTTAGCTTGATGTATTTACTTGCGAAATTTAATTCTTACTGTGTTAAGTATTTACATCAGCTTAATAGCTTTATACGTTTTTGCTTTTGATAGATCACACCTGACTGGTCAATCTGTGGGCACCTTACTTTTGGCTTTATGTTGAAGTGTTCATATTTTATTAGTTTGTTTTGTTAGCTGTTAACACTTATTTAACCTTTGGTAAACAGAAATGAAAGTGGCACGAATTTGTTGCAGATTGACCGAAATTAAGCTTGAATCCAATATTTTAGTTAAATTTCCTGTCAAACTGAAATAGTAGACATACATTTTTTTCTATCAAAACTCATGTTAAGTTAAATCAATTGAACTTTGTTTAAATCTCTGTATTAGAAATGAACTCAAATATTTGTCATTCAATATGTATTAAAAATTTACTATAATACATGGTGTAAATTTGATTTCTGAGTTTCTCAATTAAACAATATATTAATATATATTGTATGGAAATCCATGTCATTCATCATTGAAAATGGTGGAAGTTGCTCCTCCTTCCACTGGTTCATGAATTTAGGTAGGAGAAGACAGAATACAAAGCAACCAATAACAGAGAGCAGGTGTGCAATTACTAATATAATGCCAATAATAATGATGATGTTCTTTATGTAATATTTTGTGTAATACAAATATATTATAGCTTTGATACTTCTAATATGTGACTTATCGATATTTGGGAAAATATTGTTCATTATGTTTCTCGTCTTAAAATATCTGAAAATAACAATTTTAAAGTTACAGCCTTGTTATTTTGAACCACACATGTCTAAACACAAATCATTAGCACATTCTAGGCATTTATTTTGTAATATAGGGTTTTAACTTTGCTCAAATGCAATAGCAGATCTTTTTAATCTTTTAACTAATTTACTCCTCAAATGCAAATAATTTACTCCTTTGAATATTTAGATTATATCTTGCTTCTAATTTATATCTGCTCTACTTAGGTAACATACTTAGGTTTGCAGGATATTGATCTGACCTGCGCTATAATTAATGGCTGCAATGATTCTCTTATGAATTATCTGAGGACATGTATAACAAACACCATTATAACCAGTGAGCAGTGTATTTTATTGTAAAAATATCCATACATTAATTAAAATCAGGCAGTCTTAAATTTACTATCTCACAAAATACAATGAAACAAGGGAAAATTTATTTTTTGTTTATAGTGATATTTTTTAAATAATCCTTAATTATGTCCATGTTTTTTTGGTCATTTCAAAGGGTTTTTTTTATAATACTCATTTAATTGTATACAAAAAACTTTTGATATGAATATATCTGAACTCCAAATATGAATATATCTCAATCTCATAAATGATAAATTTACTTCTAAATTATTTTAATGTTCATATAAAGTATATAATTGTCGGCAATTTTGGTCTAATAGTTATCATTCTGCAACTAGTTTTTCTCTTAGACTGTGTTATATTTAAATTTATGTTTTTTATGTTGCTTATCATAAATTTTTATATTGTTGTTAAGAAATGCAAAAATAGAATTTCGCAAAAAACTCCACTTAACAAAAACCTAATATTAAACCTACCAATTTTCTTTGAACTTTGATTTCCTTTCCATCAGAATTTTAGGTTGGATCCGTCAAGACTGTGTGCTTACTGTAATGCAAGACTGTGTGCTTACTGTAATGCAACGCTTTCACATAATAAACTAATACATGCATAGGCGTTTTCCATCCGCAGAACACTAACAATAACACTTGATTACGAGGAATTGCCTATCATCATATCAAAGAATACAAAATTGACATTTGTCTTTATCTGAGGAAAAAAATAAAGCTAGATGATAAATAAAATCCTTATGGTTAAAACGTTGATATGTGACTTTCTAATACACAGATTTCTCCATTGAAACTATTTTTTTTACCTTTGTATTGTTAATCTGTATATCTTTAATTTAAAAAAACTTATTGGGACAAAATTGGTCCACAATATCTATTTGTCCATTAAATCCGAATTTTTATACATGTATAAAATCCTTGTATATAAGGTATTAAACAATAACAGTGGTGAATAAGTTAGAAGATATTATTTAATTATATATATATCAAAACACTGATGTTAGTTCTATTTAATTTTCATTTAGGTTAATCATACCTTTGTTAACTTTACAAAATACAGGAAAGAATCTCTATCTGTAAGTAAAGTTAAAATTGTTATACTGTTTCAATCTTAGATGCCTAAAACTTACTACTAAAAGTGCAGAATTTCCAAACCATTTGGGAAACATTTTACATTGAAGTGTACTTCTTATTAGGTCAAAGGTACTAAATTATTTCCACCCAGAATTTTGACACATGCCAGCACTGGATGTTACATGAATCAAATTCTCTTCTATACAAAACACCTTGCTCCTCATGCACTGAAATGTCGTATGCACTGCTTATCGCAGATATACAGTCGACCCATCATGCAAAATTTCCCATTTTGACATGTTATCCTATTATTGGTTCTCTCGATTTCTACTAAGAGACTTCCTGATCATCCAGAATAGTTCAGAGCAAGGTGGTATTGCCTCTTCTGGCAAAATTCACCCACTGGGGCTTGATGTTTCCTTCCTCTTGTTTATCCTAACAATAGCAGGTGTTTATTCCAGAGACTTATAGCTTTAATGAAACTGTTAAATCAGGAGAGAATATTAGAAGCAGTGCTGAAAGATCTAACCAACTGATGACCCCAGACATCCTTTCCCTAACTACAAGTACCAGTCAACAATCCTTAGATTGAAGTCCAGGCTCAGTTTCATTAACCTTTTAACCGCGTTAAAAATCAAATTCGACAAACCCTGTGCGCGGCACAATTTCGGCGTTTTTTAATTCCTAAGTTTAAATGCGTATTTAGTTTAGAACCACTGATATTTAATTACAACTTCAGGTAAACATAACACACAAGTAATTTTCTGATAATAAATAAAAGTCATTACTCTTGAAATAAAGGAGATAAATTAAATATTACGTAAAATAAACAAACGAATGATACGATCATAGAAATTCTTCTTTCCACACTCCTCCACTCAAGTGCCTATCTGTGTGTGTGTGACGAGTCTGCACTGGGACGTGACGTGATTCAGCGCGTATTGTATGGGCACAAGGATATGAATTATGAAGTGTTTTTTACTTCACAAACACTATAAATCTCACTCTGTTCACACCATATTTATTGGTCTATATTGAAATACTTAACTCAGAATTATTTATTATTATGAAATAAAAATTGAGATTGTTTATTTTTCAATATTTCTTTTTCTCGTGGTATACCCTAAAGCATGGTTGGAAACACAACGGAACATTGCATTCAGAACACATAAATTTAGTCATTTTACGCACTTTAACATTTATTTTAGTATTAGCACAGACATGACACCTTCGACGTGGATTTTTGCACTTTGGCGTAGATGGAATGTTTATCTTTTCATGATTTAAATATTTATTTGGTATAAATCTTGTAGGGTTGTCAGCAGAAGTAGTGGGGCATTGAACTTTGTTGAGCATTACTTTTTACGAATTTTTCTCAATCAATTGCCGAATAACAGCTAGCTGAAATTCAGCCAGACTAATCGATTTAGATGTAACAAGTTTGTACAAAATATGGGCGTTGAGCAAATACAAATCTATTACATGGAAAAACACCTTCTTGTACCATTTGACGGACTTTCTCATGCAATTTAATCCACTTAGCATCATGTCCGCTTTGTCTACCAAACCCATACATTTGTTGTAATCCGTTACGCACTTGGGTTTTTGTATGGCTTCACCGGTTGACCTGTTTACTTTTCCAGTACAATCTTTTGAATCGTCATGAAGAGTGGTAAGCATGTGCACGTCGCGCCGATCACACCATTTCAGCGCCAGCAATTTTCTATTGTTAAAAGATTCCACTTCTCGCTTTTTCAATTTTTTAAACTTTGGCATGCCTTTTCGGTTTTTATACACTGTTCCACAAGCATTTGTTTTGTTTTCATATAATCTTTTAAAGAGTTCAGGGCTAGTGTACCAGTTATCACAAAACAAACTGTGTGCTTTTCCGATATAATTATTTAACAGAGTTGTGACCACTGAACCAGATATACTGAGTCCCATTTCATTGTCAATTTCAGTTTGAGATCCTGTATAAATTATGAAATCTAATATATATCCAGTCATCACGTCACAGAGTACAAACATTTTTATTCCAAATCTATGCCGTTTTGACGGGATATATTGTTTGAAAACCAAGCGCCCTTTGAAAGCAATTATGCTTTCATCTATGCAGAGATTCTGAAAAGGTGCGAAGGTTTCTTTAAATATTTTTCTGGTAAAATCAATCAAAATTTTTATTTTATGCAGTCTATCTGATGATTTTGATGCGTTGTCACTAAAATGTAGCATCTGTAAAATGAGCTCAAATCGGTCCCTAGACATTGTTTGCCCGAAAATAGGACTCAGCAGAAGAGGATCTGTTGACCAGTGCTTCTCGATGGTAAGATGACGATTCTTCGTTATTAACATTGTAACTGCTACAAATATGTACATTTCGTAAATAAATGTATCATACTATCTTCTTATCCTTGATTTATCTCCAAAACTTTTATTATTAATTTCATGTTGATAAAAACTATTCGTTTCGTCAACAATTTTGCTAGTTATATCTTCATTGAGAAAATGTTCAAAATAGTCAAGTTCGGTGGAGTTTTCAGAAAACGTAATGTCTGGATTCACTCCTGAAAATGCGTTGAAATTATGAATAACCGGAATATGTGAACCCGAAAGCCACGAAGATGAATACGTTTCTGTAGACGATTCACCGCCAAATCCAATATTTTCATCATTATCAGAATCAATAACATCACTAAGGTTCGAAATATTATCGTCTTCACTAACACTTGATCCGTAATTTGACCCAAGTTCACATACGTAATCGCCAATTTCTTCTTCACTTAGACCACGTTTAGTCATAATGAATATAACGTGTTAAAAATAATAAAACAGAAAATTTAAAATTTATTGATTTCAAATACAAATATCAAATTTGAAATCAAAACACTAAAAACTGACAATAACTAAACGAACCATACACAATTATATAGTCACTTATTAAAAATATTTGAAAAGAAATAAAAAAAATCAGATGCTGCTCGTATATAAAATATTTAGTAATGTTTACGTAAGCGAAAGACGCGCCACGTGTCACTGAACCGGGCCAGTACAGCGTGCGTCACATACTGTCCACACATATTGTCATGCGTCACACATACGACGTGATAGTAGGAAATATTAATTGAGAAATAATCTGCGCTCTGTTTATTCAAAAATATTTCATAAACTAATACATTATTTGACAAGGTTTCGAGATATGTCGCTAGAATAAAGATTATTTTAAATTTTAGTTTAATTTTTATCCCGGTTTTGTGTCATTGTTTATAAGTATTTCTCGTTTCAAATTTGGGTTGTCGTCAGATCACAGACGTCTGTGCGCTTAGCGGGCTAATGTTGTCAAATCAAATCACAGGCGTTTGTGCTGGCCGCGGGGAAAGAGTTAAGGCTACTAATCCTCGGAGACAATCACCTGCTGAGACAATTGTACGCTGTTATAGTGTAGTGAGAAATATTAGTTATTCAACAGATTTATGACATAAAATTAATGCAGTTAGGGATTATCAATACGAATAAGGGTACTTTTACTTCAGGTAATAAAATATCCAATAAATTATTTATAACAAACTAAATGAAAAAAATGTAGAATTATATGTTCATGTGTAGATACTATTATATTAAATTATAAACTAATAACAAATTGGAAGAAAATTCCCTTCACTTTTTATTGTCTTTGAAAATACCAGTAGAATGTAGATATTTATTATTATTATTTTTTGAGGCAGTAAATTGGTGTCATTTGACTGATTTATCTGATTAAACAGATAGAACGATGATTTAATAAATTTAATACAATTAAAATCAATCTTTTTATATATAGTTGAATAATAACCACTGAGTCATTCATTACATTAAACGAAATAAAAATATCAAATAGTGACACATTTTGGAGATATAAATAATGATACATGTAAGGTTAATACAAAAATATATTTTTCATATTTTATATGCTCATAAAATTCCTTAGTTTTTATTTTAAGAAATATCAATGTATAATTTTTATAATTTATATACTAGACATGATGTTATGTGTCATACCGTTAATAATTTTGACAGCTTTATTAGTTGACTGAATAAAAAAATTGTATATGTAAATTATTAGTATACAATTTATATATCAAAATTATGTACAATTATATATAAATCCTATATAATGTACTATGGTTGAAATAAATACAATTTTTACAACTTTATCTACACTGAATTGTTAAATAGGTCAGATACTTCTCTCAATCAATTGACATGATCATTAACATGATTCTTCACGAATTCCATAAATTATTATGTGAAAAAGATCAGAAAAACATGATAGGATGGGGACACAGAATAGTGTTTTTAGATATAAAAAGAAATAATGTATGTAATTTTTTTCAACTACACTTCTGATTTATTTCGTCTACATTCAAAGTTAATGTAGATTGTTTATTGAACAAAAACATTGTATATTTAAAAGTAAAACTGATGCATCTACATACATAAAATATGTATAAAAAATAAAACGAATGCATCTTGTAATATACAGCAAAAAAAGTTTTTGGAACATGCATTCTTAAATTAATCTAGATTTTCTGTTTTTATGCTAAATAAAACAGTTTGCTAAAGACAATATCATTTAAGTTCCTTTCAAATCACATTAGAATATTGAAGAAGAAAACAAATGTTTTTTTAATTTAGTCCCTTATTAACGAATTAAGAAAGTCATAATTGTTTTGAATTCAGTATTAAATTTGATTTATATTTATTTTATTTCAAGGGCCATTTTATAATATATAATCCATGGTTTTGGCATTGTAACACATAGACTGCTGAATAATTTCTTTCAAAATCACAGCAGTACTATAAAAGTTTTGACGATGTTAATGATTCTTAAAAAATAGTAAAAATGTGAAAGCATCATTGTCATATAGCCTTATATATCCTGTCAGTAGTGTAAAGCCACTCCAGGTTCACTTAGAAGTTGATCGGCAAAGGGTGTTTTGAACACCCAGCAAAAGTTTATGTATCTATAAATAATATTCTATATGTTTTCAGCACTGAACCTGTTAAAATGATTTTTACCACTATTTATGTGTTGCAATTTTACTAGTCTATTATTAATTTTGTTTTATTTCTAATTAAACTTGTATAAAAATTACAAATATCAGTGTATTTTTATCAATTGTCTATATATTATTATCATCCTTTGAAAATTTTCTTTTATTTTTGTAAGCTGAGTTATTAATGGAAATTATATTTATAAATATACTATAGAATTTAGAAATCTCAGTTTATATTTTGTATAAGTAAAGATCAAGTTTTATTTTTAATGTTTTTTATATGGTACATTTATAGTAATTTTTTTTAAGTTAATATAGATTTGATATATTATTCTTTCCATGGAGCAATAATTGAATTGAGTTTCTTAGTACATATATTCACATTAAAACTTGTATGAATTGTTTATCTGATAAAATATACTTGTCACTCAGAATCCCACAATATATTTTTTTTTGTTACAGTTTTCCCCAGCGGTAACAATGTGTATAATCATATAATTTTTTTAAGTATCCGTGAGCAAGTTGTTAGCGCACTTGCAAAGTTTTCTTCTTTGTCTTGATAAATACGAGTAAGAGAGAAAGAGAAAGGGATTTTGATGTAGAGTTTGAGCCCTAGGTTTTATTTATCCAAAAATAAAGTATAAATATTGTTACACTATATGACAGTGAATTATGTTAATTAATAAAATTTCATATTATTTATCACTGTCTTGCAATATTAATGCAATGCTATTTATTAGTTGGTAATGAATTATTAAGTGTAACAATCACAAAAAATTTTCAATGGTATTTTCATGTTCCAATTTTTTAAAACATCAGTTATATTTATTTCTTAACTGCGCTATATAAATATATTTATATGAGAAAATGGTCTAACCATTTAACATTTTACCTGCTTCGAGATATTTTACTTAGAGATTGAATGAATGAAGTAAGAATAACAAAACAAATATACAATGCAAATATGAGTGGAGGGTGTGATAGAGAAAGACCAATGAAAGTATGGTCGGATCGAGTGAAAGCAGGAAACGTAGAAAGTCAGAGAAATTGTATGTTTTGTATGAGAAGGTGTATGGATGTACTATAAAAGAGGTGAATGACGTGTGTCGAGATCGGAAAGTCTGACGTTCTGTTCTCTCTGTCTACCCGGACAGGGAAATGGTGTGATGGTAAACGTGTGTAACAAAATCTAGTACGAATTATTGATTGTACCTTTTGATTGTATTTAACCATAAAATTCACATTTATTCACTGGATAATAAGAATAAGGTATTCTTATTTAATACAGATTAACATTTGTTTATTTTTCTGGTGCCATTTAGTGAATAAATATTACCATGGCTGAGCATACGTTTCGTAATATTTCTTAAATAATGTGAATTCTGTTATTTCAAATAAACAAAAAAAAATTGCAGGTTTGACTTTTTTGTATTCATAGGTCTATACGAAGTGTGACATGCAAATTTTTTATTATATTGTGAGATTTTTAACGTGAAACATCTTCAAATAGATTTAAAATGCCAATTTAGGGAATTTCATCCAGTACAATAAGACCTTAATTCATAGTCCAGAATGATTATTTAATACTAATTTTTAACCATAAAATTTCATGATTTGTATTGTAGTTTAGAGCATATGAGTCGAACTCCATATGCTCCAAACTTGAAGTTTAAGTGAAGTGAGGAAACCACATAATTCCCTTATTTAAGAAAGCTATGACAAATTTTTTTCACAATTAAATTTTTTAATACTTATTTCTTCAGTAAAAAAATAGTTTGTATAAATGTTAAGATCGGACTATGAATTCTGGTATAAATGTCACACTGCTAAAAATCCCGTTACTGTGTTTTGACTGATGATATATAATTTAAAATTCAATTTAAAAAATCCCACTGACTTGTTTTGATATGTTTTCTATTATTATATAATCATAATGAGCTATTTTATTCTAGAATGAATGATTCTTTTTTTACTAGTCATAACATAAATATCCAAATATTCTATTTTATTTTGTAAGTTAATTACCGTTACAATTATGTTGTAACGTCAAACAGAACATAAGGCAATTTTTGTTTTTTCCCTGAAAAAATATATTCTACATTTGTTAACAAAGCATAGATATTTTGTAAGTCAGTTTTTATTTTTTACAAAAACAGTTTTTGATTTGATGAGAATGTGACAAAAATTGTCCAACACTGTATTATTTCTTGTCGAAAGTAATAATACAGTGTTGGAGTAAAGAAATTATTAATTTATTTGGTATTTATATTGTATAACTTCACTTTATTAAAGTTTGACAATGCTTTTGTAAAGCGAAACAGATCTGTAACTTTTATTTAAGTTATTGTGTAGATTTTTTTCACATTTAAGTGTCAAATCATTCTGCAAAGAAATTATTCTTTTTTTCTCACTCCTCTAGTCTCCTGACATCTGCATGATCAAAATCTGGCATTTTGTAGTTTACATCTTTTATATTGGTTAGCGCATGCTTGCACAGCATCTAGGCATATCAGATGTCATTTCCCATACTGATTTTTCTAACACTTACTTTTATTGTCTAAATTAATGATTATACTGTCGCGATTTTTTTTTCATCTTTTGAAAACAAATTAAAATCAGATTCAATTTTCTAAACAAGTAAATAATATTAATCATAATTTCCTACTATTGAATTCAGCAATATTATTTTTAAATTATATATATATCATCATCATTGTCAACCAGGGTCGATCCACTGCTGGATGAAGGTCTCCCCAAGTTGACTCCAAACAGTTCGGTCCTTTGCTCGCCGATGCCACGTGATGCTGCCATGCTTCCTGATTTCATCCATCCAGCGTACCTTCTGTCTTCTTCTAGGCCTCTTTATGCCTCTTGGGTACCATTGGATTATTTCGGATGTCCATCGGGAGTCTGACATTCTGGCTACGTGTCCGGCCCATTGCCACTTCATTCTTTTGCACACCTTTATAACGTCTTCTACCTTTGTTATATTGCGAATCCAGGTGTTTCGTTTACGGTCTCTTTTAATATATCCCAACATGCATCTCTCTATGCCCCTTTGTGCGGTCTGGAGCTTTTGGGTGTTCTTTACTGTGAGTGTCCATGTCTCGCAGCCATACGTAAGTACTGGAAGAATGCACTGGTTGTAGACCCTTTGCTTCAAGGATATTGGGAGATTACTTTTGAAGATATTGTTCAAACGTCCAAATGAGCTCCACGCCAGTTTTGTCCTTCGTGCTATTTCCTCCGATATGCCACCTACAAAGGAAATAAGTTGGCCCAGATACACATATTCCTGGACAAGTTCTAGCGACTTTCCATCTACGTTTATTGGTTTTGGGGTAGCAAAGCCGTTCATCATATATTTGGTTTTTGAAATATTCATTTTTAAAACAACTCCTTTGCTGACCTCTACCAATTCTTGCAGTTGGTGCTGAAGATCATTCGGGTTTTGTCAGAATATAACGATATCGTCTGCAAATCTCAAATGGCTCAGGTATTTTCCATCAATCGCCAGCCCTTTATTTTCCCATTCTAGTTTTTAAAATATGTATTCCAGTGTAGCTGTGAATAATTTTGGGGAAATAGTCTCCTTGACGAACTCCCTTATCGATTCGGAAGGTTTCCGAGGATTTGTGGAAATGTATTTTTGCTGTTGCATCCTTATAGATGTTATTGAACAACTTAATGTATGCTCTATCAATACCTTGTGTCTTTAGAACTTCTAGTATGGCAGCTTTTTTGACTGAGTCAAATGCCTTTTCGTAGTCCACAAAGGCTAGGTACAGAGGGAGTTCGTATTCCTCACATCGTTCTATTATTTCCCGCAGCACCTGAATATGATCCATGGTACTGAAACCCTTCCTGAATCCAGCTTGTTCTCGTGGTTGGTTCGTGTCAAAAGTACTCGAGAGTCGGTTAGTTAAGATCTTGGTAAAAATTTTGTAAAGGGTAGGTAGCATGCTAATTGGACAGTAGTTCTTAAGATCCTCTTGATCGCCTTTCTTATGGAGAAGTATTACAGTTGCAGATTTCCAATCTTCTGGAATGTCTTTTTCTCGAAGGCACTTGTTGAAAAGTGTTGATAAGATGGTATCCACTTCTCGACCTGTTTGTTTAAGGACATCAATGGACAAACCGTCGGTACCAGTGGCCTTACCGGATTTCATTCCGTTGATTGCGTATCTGATTTCTCCTGGCAAGATCATTGGGATATTTTCATCCTCAGTTGTTTCTAGATTCAGATTTGTATCTGGTACAGTTACAGTATCTGTATCGGCATATAGTTCCCTATAAAATTCTTCCGCTCTTTTCAGGATAAGGTCTCGTTGCTTAGTTACAGTATTATCAGACAGTTTAAGCGCAATGATGTGGCGTTTTCCTAGACATATTTTGCTTTAGCTTTTTCAGACTTCTTCTATTCTCAATCGTCCTTTGAACCATTTTTGTGTTATATTCGCGGATATCTTTACGAATATTTTTGCGTAGCATTCTATTGATCTCTGAGAAAGATGGTGATGTAGAAGCGGGTTGTGTAGATATCATTTTTCTTCTTTGTTTCATAAGATCTAACGTTTCCTGCGACAATTTTGATTCTTTTTGGGAATATGAGCCGCCGTAGTTTGTTGCACTCTGTACTATCTGTTCTGCTATTGATTCTATTGTAATCGGAAGCTGTGGTTCGCTGAGGATTTCAAATAGATTTTTGAGGTCTAGTTGGAATCCATTTTTGTTTTTAACAAGTAGATCGTTGTTTATTATTATTTTCTCCTTTTTCTTAACCACTTTGAGACGTTCAGTTTTGGTGTTGATCCTTATTTTGGCTCTTACTAGGCGATGATCACTACCTGTTTTAAAGCTGTTGAGAACAGTGCAGTCTGGGACAGTAAATCTTTTGCTTGACAGGATGTAGTCGATTTCACTTGTGTTACCTGTTGGGCTTTTCCATGTCCATTTTCTAGTTTTTCTTTTTGAAAAATGAATTCATAACACAAAGTGAATTGCTTTGAGCAAACTCCACAAGCCTGTTTCCTCTGTCATCTCGGGTGCCTATCCCAAATTTTCCCACTGATTCGTCATCTTTGTGGAGACCGCCGATTCTTGCGTTGAAATGTCCGATTATAAATTTGAAGTGGGATGTGTTTGCATCATACATATTTTGAACTTCCTGGTAGTACTCTTCGATACAATCATCAGAGTAACTTTGTGTAGGGGCATATGTCTGTATTATTTGCATTCGATATCGCTTGTTTATTTCGAAAGTCGTGATGATGTTATTCATCCATTTCCTGTGGACAATAAATCCCACTCCGCTGGTTCTTCCATCTTCTGTACCTCTGAAATACAGATGGTGTCCATCTTTCATTTTTCTTTTAATGTGTAATCTCTATGTTCTTGTTGGCAGCTTATTTGTTGAACTGATGCAAGCACACACTATAATCAGTTAACCTACAACTTTCGAAGTCAAATCATGTTTGTAGATTTTTTTAATACATACAAATTTAATTAAGGTCCATAATCATTTAAGGAAAAAGTTATATTTTATTAATTAAGCTCCATAGTCATTTAAGGAAAAAGTTATATCTACTAATTAAAGAATTAAATAATACAAATAAATTGTTCAGCAGTACTAATTTATTATTATTATTATTATATATATATATATATATATATATATATATATATATATATATATATATATATATATATATATATATATATATATATATATATATATATATATATATATATATATTCATTATTTAAAAACAATCTGATGAGCTTGTTGCATTTTGGCAATATCTTACAATCACCTAGAAAAAGGTTAAAAAGCGTGAATGTTTTCTTGGTTACCGTAAAAATCTTATCTGAAATCTCCAGGTGTTATTGAAAAAAGGTGAAAAAAAAATCATTATGCTGAGTAATGTGACTTCCATGAGTGTATCGTAATACACTTTTGTTGTATACAGTTCAACCTGGGGGGTTTATTATCATGTCATAATCTCTTGCGATCAATCATGAAGATGGTTAAGAGGGTTTAAGCGAAAACCAGACTACACCCCTTTTTAAAAAAAATGGATACCAATAGAAATCTAACCCTCAACCCTGGGCTGGAAAACAGGTGTCTTTCAACTTTCTTGCTGCATACAGTATCTTGAAGACATCCATGGTCCAATCTGTAGAACACTTGACTTGCTACCTGATACTTCAGTTTGATTCTCAACAAATCCAAAAAGGTGTCCTTGTTTGATTCTCCACATGAGGCATTTTAACATCTTTATGATTGGTTTGAAGAAATTGCTGCATGGCAATAAACCAACCAGTTTACTAATACAACAATGCAAATGTAATATAATACAAATACGTTCTGTTGCTTCCTTCACCTGAACACTCCCCATTAAATTGTAAATGTATTAAATAATTTCAAGTCAACCTGTTACCAATGTGTATGCATTGTTTGTTTAATATTGAAATATATTGTAGATACGTTTGCTTTATTTCATTTATAAATTGTATGTAAGATATATTAACGAAAATAGAATTAACATTTTTCTGCTATCCAATTTTTAGCCTTTTCCTGATAAAACCAATATCACTACATACACACACACATTTATATATATATATATATATATATATATATATATATATATATATATATATATATATATATATATATATATATATATATATATATATATATATATATATATATATATATATATATATATATATATATATATATATATATATATATATATATATATATATATATATATATATATATATATATATATATATATATATATATATATATATATATATATATATATATATATATATATATATATATATATATATATATATATATATATATATATATATATATATATATATATATATATATATATATATATATATATATATATATATATATATATATATATATATATATATATATATATATATATATATATATATATATATATATATATATATATATTATATATATATATATATATATATATATATATATATATATATATATATATATATATATATATATATATATATATATATATATATATATATATATATATATATATATATATATATATATATATATATATATAATATATATAATATATATATATATATATATATATATATATATATATATATATATATATATATATATATATATATATATATATATATATATATATATATATATATATATGTATATATGTATGAGCAAATTCCGGTTTTATATTTACAGACCTGGTATATGTATGTTATATGTATATTTGTTGATCATGTGCCATTTTAATACAATATATTATTCATGTGCATTTTTTTATTTATTTCTATGACATGTAATGTTTTAAACTAGTTTTAATGACATTTCTTGTTTTAGATACATATTGAGTTGAAATTTGTATGTTGGCAGTTTGTAATAAGTTTTGTAGAATTTAATAATAAAATTGAGACACTCATTTTTGAATTCTGTTTTTATTTGCCTCATTTTTTACTACCAGTTACAGGTTTTGTTAAACTTCGATAAATGAAATAACAGCAATAACCAGAAGTTTTCAAAGTATATGAAGATCTACAACCTCATTGACGTGGACAAGTATGCTAACTAAGAAGAGAAGTACAAACCCAAAGTGACCATAATGAATGGTTATCAATCCATGAAGATTGAAGTGAAGGGATGAAAAAGCTGGCAGGTGCCCAAGAGATAAGCCGATGGTGGAATCTGGAAGAATTTCCACAAAGTTGTGGAGCACTTCTTATCATACTAATGGTAAGATTTTTTTAGCTTTGCAAATAGTTTCCACTCCTAAGTGGAGCAATTCCAGTCGACAAACGTTTTCTATGTGGGTTCGTCTTATCACCAAATATGTTTTATTATTTGTGGAGAAGTTGAATACCAATCATGATTTATTTGCATACTTGTAATTCATTTTTAGACTATTGAGTACTTTTAATTAGGGGTTTGTTTTTTCCTTTTATGGATACCAAAAATTAGACATAGAGGTAACATTAAATACCCCGCACTCCCCAGACCTCATGCCAATGGACTTTTTTTTATGGGCACTCATTAATGATAAAGTTTATGACACAAAACAAGCAAAAGTTAATTGAGAGCAGCCATTGAAGACAATGCGCCCAAATACAAAAAAATAACTTAATAGTAAATATAAAGAGGAAGACCAAGGAATATATGGATGGATCAAGCGAATGATAGTCTGAAAGAAAGAAATGTAGAAAGTCAGAGAAATCGTAGAAGTTGTATGAGAATTTGTATGGATATAGAAGAGGCTAAAGTATGTGTTGAGATAGGAAACTCTGGTGCTCTGTCCACTTTGTTTATCCTGACAGGGAAATGACATGATAATTTGTATAAATATCATTAAATTAATAGATTGCTAGAATTAAAAATTGATTTGATTTGTTAGTCATAAAAAAAAAACATGAA